>JBBMFX010053214.1:0-25121 GCA_037832545.1 Rhabdalestes septentrionalis
AGGAGATTGACAGGGATGGAAAGCAGTACACCTATCTGAATGGTGTCAGGGAGGCTGTATTTGCTGCAGCACAAAAGTTGATCATCAGCAGATCAATAAATGGACAGATTCCATGTATGGCAGAATTATTCTTGTTATTGAAAAGAAGGGTGGCTATACTGGTCACGAGTTTTATTTAAATGAGAGAAGTCATGCAGTATCTGTTAAATATGGCTTGTTTGTTAATAATTATCACTTTAACAGATGTACATGAAAAACTGTAATGGTAAAACTGTATTGTTTCATTTAGTTGCATAATATTTCTGCACACTAATAACTGCCTAATAATTGTGCACACATATGTATTCCCCTGAGAATGTGCACACTTGAATTTCCTTTGCACAAAAATTCATATTTCAAGTGTATAAACATTTTGGATTGAGCGGTAGCACTCTATTTGTTCTGTAGCCTATTAAAATCAATCTTCAAAATACTCACTTCCCTAATATTTGTGCACATGGTGTATTTTTGCATTTTTAGTTTTTAAATGCATGAACAGTTGGTTTACAGTAATTGATACTAAAACACTGATCTAACTTACAATAAATTACACTAAAACACTGGTTTGATTGACATGAAATGAGGTGATGTTAGAGGTGAATTGACCATTTGTCATCCGTGAACAGCATGCAGTGTGAACAGCACACATTTTTTTTTCAGAATTTAATCCATTCACCAAATGAAGCAGCGGACATCCAGGAACACAGCACCCGGGGAGAGGTGCCACAAGCAGGCCTGGGATACGAACCACACCCTAGGGGCAACGTCTTAACCACTAGGCACCAACAACCTGATTTACACTTGTCTCCCTTCGCCATTCACAACAGAAACATCTCATTCATTGTTTGTGCGTGTGCGTGTGTGTGCGGAAGGTCTTCAATTAGCAATGTTAGTGGATGACACAGGGTTGATAACAAGGGACAGTTGATCAAATGGTGCCATCTAGTGGACGAATCACCTTTTTTCAATCTACAAATGTTATGTTTCGAGAATAAATATATTTAACCACATCTATGATAAATACTGATTAATCAATAAACAATTACAAAACAGTCAACAATATCTAAATTGTTTGATCTTAATTGCTGTGCAAGATGTTTGAGAATAACGGGAGCTATAATCAGTTGGGCTGCAACAGAATAGAGCAAAATTACAGAAATGAAACATCTTCATTCTGTCTGTATTCCAGATTTTAAAAAATAGTATTCATAATACAGGTACGTTTCACATTTTAAGACATTGTACTCACACACACAAAGAAACACTATGAGAAATTCCATTGAGGACGGCTTTATGGACTAAATCTGTGCAGTAGTGGACATGATCACAGTCCTAGCTCCACTGTTTTGTGGCATGTTATATATCACTGAAAATCACAAAGCTGCCCA
Source organism: Rhabdalestes septentrionalis (assembly GCA_037832545.1). Taxonomy (NCBI): domain Eukaryota; kingdom Metazoa; phylum Chordata; class Actinopteri; order Characiformes; family Alestidae; genus Rhabdalestes; species Rhabdalestes septentrionalis. Next base: position 1,428 of record JBBMFX010053214.1, read on the forward strand.
CTGCATAGTTAAATGTGAAAGAGATTTGTAAAGAGAAATGGCCAGTTGTGAAGGAAAGTGGCCCCTTTTAGTCACACCATAAACACAACACAAAATGTGAACAATGTGAAATTCTGTATTTAACTCATTCACCAAGTGAAGCGGTGGGCTGCCAGCGACACAGCACCCAGGAAGCAATGTGTGTGATTGACACGTTGCTCCAGCATACCTCAGTGGTGCCATTGACAGTCCTGGCATTTGAACCCATAACTTTCGATTCACAGGGGCAACTCCCCAACCACCAGGGCAAAATTAATTTATTTGTATCTTCCGGTATTGTCCCTTTAGCAAAACAGCATGATCTGTAGCAAGATAACCATTTCAGTTAACTCTTTTCATTCTAAATTTCTTGACTCTTTTCCAACATGCTAACTCTCACTATTAACTCTTTTTATTCAGACTCTTCTTTTCATGCTAACTCACACTACAATATGTTAGTACTCTAGTGGAAAAGTAGTGGATTTGTTTTATTTTCAGGGACTATAATTCTCATAAAACAATGTGTCAGGCACCAGACAGGGTATTATGTAACTATATTCTGTTATGTAATGTTTAGAGATGTTAAAACTAAGACCTGTTAAACTTCCAGCACTGGGTTCGTTTCACCACTGCTATTTACAGTTCTAAGTTTCTCAAAATTTGGGCATTTCACATCCAAATTCTCTTTGTTTACATAACAATTAGTTACTGAATATATGAAAACTGTATGACAAAAAGTGTTTGCACAGTTGTTTCTCCATGTGTCTTATCAAGATGGTTTCTAAATGTATTTATTTTGGTAGCCACAGCTTACAGGTTTTCATTTCCATCAAAATGGAACTCACCTGGTTATATCAGTTCTCACACATTAACCTGAACATGTGAGAGACCTGCAGCGACTCTATGGACAGACCTCCACACCTGTGCTTTAGGTTCTGTTATATGACTAAATGATTTATTTAAAGTAGTTAAATGGTAATCAGTGTTAATCATTTTCTATTTCAACTAGTCATCAGGCATGGTTTATAGCCAGAGTGAGGCGAAAGATTTTGTAGAATAAAAGTATTGATGGATGAATATATAGCTCAATGTCCTAAAGTCGGTATACTGTTGTAACATTGACAACAGTAATACATTTAGGACAATACATTTGTAAAAGCTTCTGGGAAATGAACATGGACAAAAGTATGTGGACAGCCCTGTTTTTAAGGGATTGACCCCATGATCCCCGTGGTTAAATGAGTTCGATGTGGTAAAACTTGTCTAGCCTGCCCTGACCTTAACCCCATCCAGCACCTTTGGGATGAACTGGAATGGTGATTTCAAACCAGACCTTCTCTACCTACATCAGTGATCTACAGAATCAAGGCGCAAAAATTCCCACAGAAACTCCAAATTCTTGCAGAAAGCTTTTCGAGTAGAGTGGAAGCTGTTATAACTGCAAAGGGGGAGCAAGTCCATAATAAAGTATTTGAATGCAATGTCATTAATGTTATCTTTTGGCTTTTACTGGGTGATGGCAAGAATCTGGCACAAAGGTGTGCTGTCCTTTAAACATTAACTAGAGCAGATGAGTGGGCGTGCATTTTAGCATTCACACATATACACGCACAGTCACACATGCAATACTTACATAGGGAGCAGGACTGCAGGCTCAAGCAGTGGTATCGAGAATGAGTATGGGTTCCAGGATCTGTGACAGCGTTCTAGTGACAGGCTCAAATCGTGGTATCGGACTGGAGCTGGTGCGGCAGTTGGCCGAGTCACCATCACGTCCATTACTGATCCTCGCGGGGTGCAGAGATCCAGCAGGGCCCAGAGCACAGGTGAGTGAGAATGAGAACGAGAGAGAACCATTGTTCAATTTTTGCTTTCTACAATAACTTTGATTTGGAAAGAGAGAGGGAGGGAGAGAATGAGAGAGAGGGAGAGAAAGAGTGAGAGTGAGAGTGAGAGTGAGAGAGTGGGAGAGTGAGAGTGAGAGGAGGGAGAGGGAGGGAGAGAGAGAGAGTGAGAGTGAGAGGAGGGAGAGGGAGGGAGAGAGAGAGAGAGAAAGAGTGAGAGTGAGAGGGAATGTGAGAGAGAGAGAATGAGAGAGAGAGAAAGTGAGAGTGAGCGAAAGAGAATGAGATAAAGAATGAAAGTGAGAGAGAGAGAGAGAGAGAGAGAGAGAGAGAGAGAGAGAGAGAGAGAGATAATGCCTCAGAGAGTTGTGGTAACTACAATAACTTTGGTGTGGAAATCTAAAGATGAGAGAAGCTTTTAAGACTTTGGAGCACCACATAAACTATCGTCTTTTCTGTAGGAGCTGAGAGAGCTGGCACAGAAGCACAAGGATGTGGTCTCCATCATTCAACTTGGTAAGAAACTGGGATAACATGAGTTGAGCCAGGAGTCCCAGGACAATGTTGCCCAAATGTTGGTCTAGGAGCTCCTCGGTGGCAGAGTTGTCTAAACCCTGGGCTTATCACCAGGAGATCTTGAGTTTGATTCCTGCCACAGCCATCTGAGTTTGGGTTGAGTATAACTAGCTCATCTCTTCTTGAGTAGAAGGGCTCTCCCTCCCCTCTATCAGCACAGTGTTATCCTTCATGGGTGTTCATTAGCTGCTGTAACAGAACTGGCAGTAAGCATCCACCTCCAAGCCAGTAGAGCTCTCCAGTTATGTTGCAAGAAAAAGTGGTATGGAGAATCATGTGGAGGACTTCACCCACCCACTGTTGACCAGGGGAGAGCAAGCTAAAGGATGGAATTTGGCAAAAATAGAAAGAAAACCTGGGAGAAATGTTTGCCAATTGCTCGCTCAGGAGATGACTTAATGTAGAAGTGCAGAAGTCATGTGTTGCTTGATAACAGTGGTTTCCAGCCTTGGCTCCTTGGAATCATTGGTATTCCTGGACTAGATTTAGGAACTATAATATGAGGTTGTGAATGTGTTATAGAACTGAAAGCCAGTTCTGAAAAGCCATTTCCTTTTACAGCTTTTTCCTTTAACAGCTTACTTTCTCAGCAAGCTGTAATAAAGTGGCATTTAGTTTTGGATGTAGTATGGGATATGCCCAAGCCAAATTTCCCAAAATGTGGGAAAATATTAATAATAGATTTTGAGCGGCATTGACTCTACTTTTCTCTTTCATGTGTCCACAGATACTGCAAGTCAGACGAGCATCGCTCAGGCCGCTCAGACGGTGGGAAGCAAGCTGAAGAATGGTAGTTTGAATCTAATCATTAATAACGCTGGCGTCAACGCCGACCTAACACTGTCAGACACAGGAGAGAAGGAGATGATGGATACGTACCAGACAAATGTGGTGGGACCCATGCTTGTTTCAAAGGTCAGCCAGCTTTCAAAGTGGCTTTGTCAACCTCATAGCCTCCACCGTGTGGGTTTGGTGTGCCTTATCTGTTTTACGTAACCATGTTTACAGAATTTGTTTCATAGCCCTTTGGAACAAGGGCATTCAAAGATTTTGCCAAGTAATGAGGACAAAGTGAAATCCTGACACGCAATTCAAATGTCTCCATGATTTGTCTCTGCACAAAAATAAATACAAAATTGTTACTTGTAGGTCTTTCACCCGTATCTGTGCAAGGCGGCCTCACATGAAAGGAGCATGTCCTGCAGGCGAGCAGCTGTCATCAATATTTCCTCACTGCTCTCTTCCATCCAGAAGTGTCCTGAGACCTTCCCCACAGCCCGAATGTACGCTTATCGAATCAGCAAGGTGAGCTCTTTAGTCAGTCATTACTAAACCTGTAGATTCGTCACATGGAACAAGTGTTCCTCTGCAGATACCCCAGGGACTCATCTAGCAATATGAAGCATGGTTTTATTCATGCATTTGATGTTTTATGTTTTTTTAAATAAATGGTACACTCACCACATATTCTTCAGCAAAGTAAACATCCCACAATTGGAATCTACCAAATCATTCCTGCAGTATCTTAATGCACCCAGGCTCCAGAAACCAAATGCAATCTGAGAATGAAGGTCAAACTTACTGCACTATATAAATCTAATTCTTTCTTGTCATCACCACCTGGGGCTAATGCATGTTCCGTTGCTCTCTTGGTCTAGGCTGCCCTGAACATGCTGACTAAATGTTTGTCTGAGGAATTTCGAAAAGACGGGATTCTAGTTATGGCACTCCACCCTGGCTGGGTTAAAACTGACATGGGGGGTCACGAGGTAAGTAATTAGACAAGCTGAGCATAACAAGCCTATTTATTTCATTAGTAAATGGAAGGTATGATAGATGAAGTCATTTGATTTGTTTTATTCATGGCTTCCCAGAAAGATACAGCAATTGTGTTACACAAGGTCTTAGTTTTAATTTGATTTCATTATGAATTTCACTCACAGGCGCCTGTTCAGCCAGTGGACAGTGTGCGAGGCATGCTCAAAGTCATCTCCACCCTTGCTGAAAAAGACAGTGGAACGTTACTCGACTGGGAGGGCAACAGCATCCCATGGTGATACTGAAACTATTTAACAAGGCGCATTTAATACTCTTCATGGAAAAAAGTTTTGAAGTTTGAAACAGTACATCCAAAATGTTCCAATTATTCTGTTGATAATTTTTACCATTAAACCATATATTTTCAATAATACCAAGAGATTTCCTTTTACTTCATGAACTGTCCAACTTCAAACATCTGCCCATTTGTGAGATTCTGCTGGTGTGGGTTTCCTTTCTTTCAGTGATTCTCATCATGTGTGTGATAATAAGTCATTCTTTTGGAGAATCTGACTTTACCCCTTACTGGAAGACATGACTTTATAATGATCTGGGGATACACTGTTCATGTACACTTTTATCAATTACTATTTTAATCGAGTACATTTCATTAGATACACCAGCTTTGTACCTTCAGCTACATGAACAGGGTAAAAGGGAGCGAACAAATGATACACAGACACAAATGTACTACAATTGTGTACCTACATGGTTACTGGACAATTTCTACCAGAGCAGATCTTTAACTGACATCCTGCAACACATTTTAACTTTTTAAATGGTCAGATTTCCTTTTTTAAATACATTTGCTGAACCAAGTATGCTTTAAGTACAGAACAGACCTCCAGCCATGCAAATATTTGTGCTGCCCAGCTCTAGCATATCTCCAGCAAGCCCCAAAATCCTTATTAATTTGCTGAGTGAGTGGATTAGGTGCGTTTGAAGCTGTGAAAAGACTTAACTGTGCACAGCAGCGGGGCTTCCAGGCTGGGAACCTATGCTGTAGATCAGGGATGTCCAGTCTTATATGAAAAGGGTTGATGTCACTGTAGGTTTTCATTCCAACAAAGCAGAAGCACACCTGATTGCTCTTTGAAAAGGATATATCAGTGAGCAATACAATGACCTATCCGCACTCAGGTCTGGAACATTAAGCACATTGTGAGTGTAGGCCAGCGGGGGGCATAATTGTGCTCAGGCATGGTCCAAAGCAACCAGGCCTATTGTGAGTACACCCTCAATCATAATGACCTGAACTTTCCAAAGTAGGGAGCAGATTATAAATGATAGAAAAGCAGCTATGAGGAAAAATGCACAAAAACCTGTTTCTGTCTCTAAAACACATGAGTATATAATCAAGAAATACAAGATTTCTATCATAAAATATAGAAATGATGATGTCATTCCAAATAGATGTACATGTGGGCAAGAAAAAAAACTGCCAACATACTGAGGAGCATGAAGACAATATCCTGCATCTCAATTCAATCCAATCTGTGGGATGTACTGAAATAACAAATCTGCCGTGACTCCTCCTCGCAACTTAGAGGTCTGAAGCTGACGTCCTGTGCCAGGTACCACATGGCACCTTCAGAGATCTTGCAGAGTTCATGCATTTGCAGATCAGAGGTATTTAGATTTCAACAGCATATTAGGCAGGTGGTCATACTGTTTTGGAAATACGTCTGAGTTCAGCATGAGAAGCTCCACCTCCTGAGAGAGTTTCTGAAAGTGTTGTTTACATCTTTTTTGTCCAATGACAATCCTAGAGCCTTGTCCACTGGCTGATACACAAAGGCTACTAATCTTTTTCTTTAAATACTGCTAATCTTTAAAATGAAATATTTGTATCTGAAGTACTTCTGTGAAAGCAGGCTATCATGCTCAAACTGCATACATTTCACAAATCTACACATCTAACAACATGTGTGCTGTTTCAGGATCAGATTGGATTAATTCTTTCTTTATATACAATATTCAGTCCAGCATTTTCTGCTGATTGTCTCTGTCTCTAATCCATTTTATACGTTTCTGTTTTTTTCTGTTTGAGGCTTAGACTTGGTATATATATATATATCTGGCAATATAAGCTGATTATTTTTGGAGAAAATGAGTTATATTATAGTTCGTTTATGGTATAGTTTAGTTTATAGTAGTTTATTTGTTGATTATTTTCTGTCTTGAAGCTGGGCTGCAAGGAATCAAACAACTAGTGTGAGGTTCAGGCATATTATCAGGAAAAGACTTTACCTTCCACTGAACAGCAGAAACAACAACACTATTCACACATTTTTGAGTGACCTGATGGGCCTGGAGCTCGGTGACTGCTTCCTGTACCTAGAGAGTAAAAAAAAACAGTAAAGTTACCATTCACCCAGACATAATCATAGTAGAGTTACTGCCAGTCTATTAAATCCCAATGATTTATTAATCTAGACATAAACACACTGGTGTTAAAGCAGTTATAATAGACATAAATTAGGGGTGTCAAGTAAGCAAAAACATAATCAAATTCATTCCAATTTTTTAATTAATTAATTAATCGCACTCATTTTTTACTGTAAAAATAAAAACAAAATGCTTCAGCAAGAGCAATGACAGAACTGATTCCAACTATAAGCTGCAATTTAAAACAATGTAGATACAAGCACGGGGGTCAGAAGCATTTTAATGTGGGGGCATCTGCTGGGAATCTGACTGTGGGGTGACACCACTGAAAACACTAAGTTTCGGGTAACCTCCCCCAACAGAATGTAACATGTTCCCCTCATTTTAAAAGGGTTCTGATGCCCCTGACTCAATACTTCTATAAATACTTCATTCCTTCTGTCTGTTTATAAACATAACCTTTCTCGTCTGCGTTCTTCTCATCTGCATCCTTAACATGTTCATTAGACACCACTAATGTAAATGCAATTTACTGCAGTTTCTGCAGTTTATTTATTCAAGCCAACTCTCTTATTCTCCTATACAATCAACCCCTACTTTCTGGGGGTGTTATGTGGTTTTAAAAATGCCTAAAAATGCATATTGTTATAGTATAAACCTTAAATATTCCCCTAAATATGCTCACAAAACACTTTATTTTAAACTAAGCTTAATACATTACCTTTAAAGAAAATATAAAGGTAATCCCATATTCGTACTGTACAGTTTACACTGATCTGCTGTCTCTCGCAGACATTACACCTGTACAGAGCGCACTGTACTTCAAGCATTCTTTTGTAAAACAGGCTAAATACAGTAATAACTTGTAAAAATACAGAAAATGAAAAACACAACATTGGTCAAATAATAACGATTACCGTATGAAGTTCTCCATCTGTGCTGTAGTATAATCTGTAAAATCCCATCTGTAAAATGTTGACATCTAAATGTGACTTATTTTATGATTCTTACAACATCTGCTTCTGTTCTTCCAGTGGAATGACAGCTAGCATAAAGACAAAGATATCTCCTGACCCTGAACATGACCTGTATGCTGGTGTTGGGTTGGAGAATAGCTGCAGAATAATATGAACACTATGAAGGTCATAAAATATATACCTTGTCTGCATTGATGTGTTTGAGTTACCCTTGTTCTGAGAAGCCATCATGCTGGTAATCTGAGAATGGGCGGGTTTTCAAAGGTCTGAGATTAGTCTGCGGTTGGGGAGTAGTAGGCTGGATTTCAGAGGAACTGATCACAAAAGATCGGGTCTCAGGCCTTTAACTGGGTGCCCTCCATCACCTGCAATGAGGAAGTTTCAAATACGAGTTCCACATCCAATGTTGCGATCTATGATAACTATTGTTTCTAGTAACATCTTCTGTTCTATGCAGCAATAGACTATTAGCAAGATTTCAGAATGAACCTGAAAACACAAATATGAAATGTCTCTTGGCTGCATTTCAGCTGACAGGTTGAACTTCAGGCTGAAGTTTAGAGGCCAGGCTGAGATATTGTGCAGCTGTATAGAGGTGTGTATGTATTTCACATTACGTAACTACGGACATGTGAGTGTGTAAGTTTGTTTTACCGTGTAGTGTATCAGACAGTTGTACTGAATCTGTTCAGACCTCCATTAGAGCTCAGTCCGCCTTTGTGTGTTCCTTTGATCTCAGCCCACACACACCTGCTTAAAATTTATCTTCTTGCCTCTCATCTCTTCTATGGCCTGAAAAGAACAACACACACTAACACTAACAAGATGACATTTCAGGCAGACAGCCTGAACAAATGTTATTTGAAGGGATATACGTGTTTATTAATTGTCAACTCCATTATACTCCTTTTTCAAACAAAAGAGGCGAAGTTCAGACACCAATAACATTTCTTATCTGAGCAGAATACATTTAGGGAAAGGGGGATAATAACCCACGATGTGTTAATAACTAGCACACTCTCAAGCCTCATAAAGCAAATAAAACTTGTACATATCAAAACACTACTTTTTAGTTAATTATTTAAATTTGAATATAGCAATGTGATTAATCATGATAAATTGCCGAAAACCGTGCGATTAATCGCAATTTAAAATAGTAATCATTGTGTGACGGGCTGTGCCCGCTAGAGGGCACCACCGTCTTATTTTCAGTTAGTTTCCTTATTTGGTCAGTTTCCTCCTCATTACTCCAGCCAGTTAGTGGAATATGGGTTTCACCTGGGAGTAATGAGGAGAGTTTCAGTTCTGTGTTCTGTTTGGGTGTTTAAGTGTGGGGTTTCTTATAAATAGTCTAAGCGACCGCATCTCAGTCTGCGGTCATTAGTCCTAGTTGGTTTTCGTTAGTCCTGGTTTTTTTATGTTCCCGTTGGCCATCGTACCCTGTTCTTTTGGTTCTGTTCAATAAAATATACCAAACGGCACCTTCGTCTTTGTGGAAGTCATTGTGCCGTGACACATTGCCCAGCATTAATACAAAGTAACCCCTCTGCTTTTACCCAGTCCGACCGCTGGGGCTTCAGTCTATAAATGATTTTTCCTGATAACCGAACTAATAATATTTCACGGAACCCCCATCACTAAAGTGGAATCTCAGTGATGGAGGTTCAATCCAGAATTTCCCCCATGGAGCATCTCAAGTGTTCTCTTGTTTATCATTTTGTTCTTCTTGAAGCCCTGTATTTTAATTACTTTAAATTACATTTATTTATTACTGTAGTTACCCTGCTTATATAAAAAAATATGGCAGCGCATACCAGAGAAAACAGGCATAGATTAATTACAGTATGGTCTATACAGGTGTAACATCTATATTTTACCTTCTAGCATTTATTCTGCTGAATTTAAAATGAAATGTAAGTGTTTTGCGAGTAAACTTTGGGGCATATTTAGGGATTATGCTTATAAAAACAGGCATTTTTAGGCATATTTTACCACATCACAACATCGCGTTTTTTCACTATAGGCTGCTTGAGTGCTCTTGGAACTTAAGCCACGCGATATTTATTCTTATGTCAATAATAATTAAATGTAAACAAACGAAACACAGCACTGATATTTCTGTAACGGTTATTAATGGTGGAGAAATCCTGTAAATATAATGATTCTGAAAAGCATTATTTCAGATTTTAAGCAATGCATCATGACAAACTTCAAGACATTTTCTGAGAAATTGTGCCCTCTGGTGGACTAAAAAGTTCGTCTAATGTTTCTTCAGTGAAAGAAATCTTTATTACATTTTCCTATAATTTGTTTTGATGTATTTTATTATTTTCAGTAAACTTCAAACCACATATCTGGCAACATACATTCCAAATCCGATTCGTCTTTACGAAGGGGAGGAGAAGTTGTACACTACTCTTAAAATCTAAATAATCCTGTGAAAAAAAGACAAGAATAAAAGTAAATGTGAGGCAGAAAAGAAAAAGTAGCAGAGATGCAAGAGAGAGAGAGAGAGAGAGAGAGAGAGAGAGAGAGAGTGAGACAGAGTCTATAAGTGAGAGAAAGCCAGTACTGACAACATGCCTTCACACAAATGAGAGAAGAAACATCACCATTAAATTCTACAGAAGTTTGTTAAAATGATATGAAATTGATATCAGCCGACATCCAAGTCCAGAACGTCATAGTGACTAAAGATGCTCCGCACTGCTTCTGCTGTCTTGTCAGCGTGTGCTGCCCTCTGTTTGTAGACACTGTCTATTTTGCTGTCTGCTTGTCCAACTCTGAATCCGAGCTGGTGGGTTGAATTGGAGATTATGGGACTTGAACACACCTAAATTAAGCCAATACTATCTGTAAGATAAGATAAGATAAGATAAGATAAGATAAGATAAGATAAGATAAGATATATAAGCTAAATATTTCCATCAACCTGTTCTCTGCTAGACAGTTATCAGCACTGAGACATGTTGTTGTTGCATTGGAATATCTATTTGTGCAGCATCCCCTCTTGTGGACAACAGTGTTGATGCAACTCAATGCCTTGGGTTCTGCTGTTTCAAAGAAGAACCGAGGTATTGTTGTGAAGGGGGCAGCTCTAAATGGGTGGTGGCGCTCCAAATTGGCAAGACTATTGACCTAAATGGATTGGACATGGCTCAGAGGGGCTCTTTAACATGCAGACGAAGCCAGGAGTTATAAAACCTGGTCCTGGACGAACCCTGCCCGGCATATTTTGATGACAGATCTGAGCCAGTGAATCAGCTACTTAACCAGCCCTTCCAGAGATAAAGTAGGTTTGTTCAAGCTAAAACCACTATTTTAATGAGCAGAGATGTTTCTGGAGCAGGAAAGAGAGCCACTGTACTAAACCCAAAGACTGCTGAGCATAATTTTTTGATCAAATTGTACATATACAGGATGGCTGGCTATAATAAGCTTCATAGTAATTTTAACATCCTGGTGCATTTACCATACATGTTAACAGTAGTCTAGAAGTAATGTTGTCATGTAGAAGTTATCCTGTCATCTCATTTAGAGAACTAACGTACAAGTCAAATTACCTACACATTACACACCTGTTAACTGGAGTACAGCCAGATGCCCATATGGTAACTAAACTGCAGCTAATTAATTCCATAGTGAGATTTCAGTAGTCACACCATGCGGACAGAAAGACATCATTTGTTTTGCTACAAGGAGCTGCTTCTTTTCAAGCAAATTACCTCCAGCCACAGGTGGACAACAAGCTTCATGCCCTTTGAGTGTCAGGAGTCTATTAACAGTCCTGATTACCACATAAGTGTTTGTCATACAGAATTTGTTTTCGTTATCCATCTTCATCCATCTTCCATCACAATTCTGTGTATTGGGATGCATTAAATTCTGTCTAATTTCACAAAACAAGGGCCTAAACGCATATTCTAGTATTAACATAGTGTCACATATCTGTATAATGTCTTGGAAATTGGGAAATAGTATCTGTTTTACTTTTATCGCACAATGTGTGATCACAAAAGGTGAGAATGATAATCAAAAAGGCAAAAGTCTTCAGTACCTGTTTTGTGCCATTTTTCTCAGCCTGTGATTCTGTTGACAAAGTTGACATTAGACTAAATGCAAACAAACAACAAAATTAAAAGGAATTTTATATAAAGATTTGTTATTATTGTATTAATATTTTGTGAGCTGGGGAGAACCAGACATTGCTTGGATTGGTGATATTTCATCAGCAGATCCTGATTTAATTTAATGAAGCACTGATTTAGTCAAACCTGATTTCTAATGAAACTTGCAGGTAATACTGGGCTTCTACAAGGAGCACACTGATATATTGTATATGAAATCTCTATTTTCTGTACATTATTGTTTGTATGTATTCCTTTTAATTTATAATAAATATGTTTCCTAATATTATGTGGGGAAAAGTCACTGCACTTTCAAACAGGTTTTAAATCTTATGTACACAGGTGTCTAAGACTTTTGCACTGTACTGTAGGTGATGAGTTGTATGCTTAGTTGGCTTTACTGGTGAGCAGAGTGACAGAGAAGCACATACATCAAAGGGATCATAACAAGAGACGAGAAAGCCAAAAGTCTAAACAAAAGACAAATGTTAGGATTACAGCAGGTAGAAACTGGAATGAATGGAGCCAAAGGGGAGAGATGATGCCAAGAAGTAGTTGAAACAAAAAAGACCTCTAAATTTAAATTTAATCGTATGCATCCACAGTCATTTTATACATTTATTGTATGTCAGGCTGCACAAGATGATGCAACTGGAATCTTGGACAAATTTAGCTGTGCTGACACATCTGTACTAAACCCTGACAAGTCTGGCACTACACTTACAATGTAAGAAAATGCTCAAACCACTGCTACTCCTGAAGTAGCAACTGTACAATAATAATAGAGTTTATATAACCTCAGTTTAAGCAAACTTGCACGTCTTAATGAGACTTTAGATTAACGTTTACACTGCTATGTAAAAACAATTCACTGAACACGAGGACACTCACAGTCTACAGTACAGGTGTTTGTTTACCTTCACTGATAGACAGACTGCCAGACAGTCAGACAGAAGGACAGTCAGACAGACAGACTGCCTGGCAGTCAGACAGACAGATAGCTGCAGCGTGTCCAGGCTGTGTTGTTGTTGGTGGTGGCTGTGCTGGTTCCCACGCGCTGCTGACTCTTCACTACAGTCAGAGACGGACCCTCCTGCCGAACAGGGAGTGACTTTCCTCTCTGCTTCGTCTGCATTCAGCCTGGCTGAAGGCAGTGGACCGCCGGACAGACAGGCTAACACGGTCTCTCAGAAAGTCTGAGCATGAAAACTGGCCCCAAACTTCCCAAGGGCGCAGTTTTATCGACTCTTCAGTCCTACGACAAAAACCGACTTCTGAACGAACAGTATTTGCTAAGGTAGGGGGTCTACACTCAGAACATATTTAGTAACAGAGTATCAATTTTCAACCTTTTTTGAAGCTTATTTCTTGTTGAAATGTTTGTAGTGTTTTGCTTCATAATTTCTGTAAAAGGTCTGCTAAATGCTGTGAATGTGGGCTTCGTGTGCGGGGGCTGCTGATCTACAGCTAAGGCGGTAAATAATAAGGTTTAGAGGTCGGGAGGGTTTTGAGCCAGTCAGGGATGTTTCTGACAGATTAGGAGTAAACAGCCACTGTTCAACAAGGATCAGCACCGTCTTCTCCTACTAAATGTGCACTCTGGTTGTCCCTGCTGTTTATCGTGCACCTGGTGGATGCAGGGTGGTCAGGGGATTATTTGAAATTAAGGGTGGAGATAGAAGGTTAATTGACAAAGTGAGTGTTTTAGTTGGAGTTAGTCAGTTTCTGGAGCAGTCTGACTGTCCACCTGCCCTGAACAGTTCTGGGTTTACTCTGCTCTCCGCTCTCCACTGTTTACTGGTGGCCTGTTGGTTCCCCTGCAGTCGGAAGGCCATGGGCTTGAATCCCAGGACTGCCAGTGTGACCACTGTGATACTCTTGAGTAATGTACCATCCCAACACACTGCTCCCTGGGTGTTACTCTCCTGGCTGTCCGCTGCTTCACTTGGTGAATGGGTTAAATACTGAAAACAATTTCACACTGTTGACACTATGTGCTGTGGTGTGTTCACATATGACAAAAGGACACTTTACACTTTACTCTGTCAGGTATGTCACAACAGGAAAACAGTGGTGGAAGTGGGAAATGCTGACTAAAGCAACCTTGCTGCAAAGATTTAACCCTGATCTGTGAGAGCTGGGATCGATAGTCCATTCATTGTTGGAATAAGATCGGCCTCGGTTTGTTTTAGATTTGGGTAGGGATTAAACATAGACTCAGCTTGAGTTTAGACTCAACTGAAATGTCTAGTCACCACTGATCAGTGTTCTATTTGTGCAAAAATAGTAGAATAGGAGAAAGTTGAATCTAGAGATGGGTGGATTGATACCACAGCATTGATATTTGTTCCTGACATTTCTTTTTGGGAATTAATGCTCACATAAAAATATCAATATGAAGTGTTTACTTGTATCAGTAAGCTGAATATCCATCCTTACATTAAACCTACAGTGCCTTTAATGCTTAAATAGTGCTGAAAAGTGATCAGGGTGTAACAAATAAGTGTGTAGGACAGAAATTACTTTTCCTTCTGCTCTCCAATACACACACACACACACACACACACTGCCACATTAATATGCTTGAGGGAATGCTTCCTTTTGGCAGATGATACATAGTTATTCCACTCCATCTACGTTTGTTAATGTTATTTAATACCAGTCCAAAGGATCTTCATGCAAAGGAATATTAGAGTGTTCACCTTCCTCGTTTTCATTGTGGAAATAATAGTTATCTTTTTTACATCACCAGAAGACTTCAAATAATCTTTGTTACTTGAATCTCAGAGTCATGAACAGAATGTGAGGGAGGTGATAATCCAGAGCCAACTGGTGAATGTGACCTTTGACATAAGCCGTATTTGGCAGTGAGATATCAACAACTGATTTTACCTTTCATCTTTCTTCTTGCTTCAATGTGTAGGAGCTTTTTTGTCTCCTGTACACTTGAATTGATAGGATCATGAAATGTGAGGACCAAGGTATTATCTGCTACCTTTTATCAGCTGATAAAATGTAGCTGACCTTCTATTCAGCACATAGAAAACTGAAGGCCTTATGTTTTGAATGAAGCATGCATGAAATTTACTTACAACTCCATCATCGCCTAAAGCTAGTGAGAATTTGTTGTTGTAATAAATTCTTGTGTGAATGTTAAACACATTTGAATTGAATAAATGCACTGAATCGCTTTTGTTGGTGCACATTCGAATGCTGTTGTAGTGTTGAGAGGATATAGACATGGAAGGCCAGGCTTCTTCAGTTTAACCTTTGTGGTCAAAGGGCAAGGACCCCTAACACCTCTCAGTATTCAGAGTGGTCAAGCCAGGTTAAAACTGCTTCCGTCTCTTAACCTTGTGGTGCACGGACACTTAGAGCTGGGAGATATATGTGTATTGTTAATGTGCTTTCTTTCTTTCTTTTTTTTTTTTTTACCAGAGTGTCTTGTTAACCTGACACTTTGTACTGCACTGTTAAATAAATAATAGTGGCCTTTGGCCTTCAAGATTATAAGGCATTATTTTGGCCAGAATTATAACAATGTTAGGTATTTTCATACACACCATTCTGGTTATTATTAAATGGGAAGGTTTTGCGTCCAATAGGCAGCAGCAAGAAATGCTGTTTTTTTTTAATGTAATGTTGTGTAATGTCCTCAGTATCATTCTAAACCCTGGAAATGATGATGCATTTTCCTTAGTGTACTGTGTGTTCTTTCTTTTTGCATTGCTGCTGAAGTATAGTCATTGGACAGCTCAACACACTTAGATTAATTCAACTCTTCATTGTTATATATACAATTGTTCAGTAATTTTAAACATACTGACAGTATCCCCAATATGTTCATTTGGGATATATTTTGGTGTACTTTAGAATGCTAACAATTCAGATTATTATACTGCCCCTCCCTATTTGTTTGGGGTTTATTGTAATGTGAGTGCATTTGTTTTTAGACATCTGTTGCACGTAAACACAGAGTAATGCAGTTTTTAAAAAGCCTGATTATGAGAAACTACACACAACCAAAAGGATTACTGAGGCTGCAAAGAAGTCAGACATTGTAGAAAATCAATAATGTGGTTATGTATTTTCACATTCATTTCAGTCGCCCTGTAGGAAAGGTAATAGTTATGCTGTAGGAATGTGTGTGTTTATATGCAAATGTGTGTGTGTGTGTGTGTGTGTGTGTGTGGTCCCACAAAGCCTCCTTTCAAACTGTATTTGAGATAAGAGACAACCAAAGGCCAAGAATCTGAAGAGCAAACACCACTGTGTGCACTCACATGCTGTTTTATTGGGTATCTTTTCCTACAGTATTTACCTTCTCCACTGTTCTGTCCAAGTGACCCACCTGCACTGTGTGTGAAAATATCAGTCGGCCCCTGCAGAGCTGATCCTTTTTACTGCAATTAAAGTGTTTTAAGCTGAATTCATTGTATTCATTAGGTAAATAGGAAAATACAGGTTAGCGCCCCAAGCTAGTGATTTCCTAAGGTTGGGCAGGGCCTGGGGTGAGGTATGCAGGGTCCATCTGATCGAATGACGTAGAACAATTACTGCCTTCAGGGCTCTGCATAACAACCAGTAACAACTCACTCCCCATTTTCTTCCTCATTAGGAAGAAATGTTTGCTAAACCAGCGTTTTTTAATGTTGTCTTTCTCCTCAACCATGTTTTTCCAAATAACAAATTCTATTAGAGGAAAAATCTCTGTTGTAAGGAGCACATTGTATCACACTGTATTTAAAAAAATTATCAATGGGGGCATAGATTTCTACCAACGTATTAGGTATCAGCTTGTTTTAAAAATAAAAATATTTGCTAGATTTGATTGTAGTAATATGCATTTATATGTATTATGGGTTTACAAAATGGTATCCCCTTCAAACATAAAGTAATAAAATAATAGTAAAGTAATTTTGACCCACTGGCTGTAAGACTTTTTTTCTACCAGTAAATATATGGTGTAGAAACAGCCCTGCTCCAACAAACTAGCTGCACGTTATTAGGCAATGGGGCCTCACCTCACTCTGTGATATGTCACGGTCACTTTTCACAAACACACACACGTACAAAAGCTCTTTTGTCCCCTTGATGTGGTCTGTCAAGAAGTGTTTTTAACTGTCGCAGTGGAAGCTTTTTGTCGCTTATAGACGTCCGTGGTATTTAACATGAGCACGGAACATTTAACTTACACAGCTCCTTTGAAGGTATGTCCATAAAAATATGATATTGTGATATGCCAGGTGGTTTTGGTCAAAATGCACCAGCAAAACAGCAGCACTACACTTGAAAACTGTGAGGCCAGTGGACTTTAATTGAAAATTAATCCTTTGCAAAAAGGTATTTAAAAAGGAATAGGAGGGAAAACCAAACATAAACAGATTTGATGCCAAATAAGGTGGTGTTAAAATGGACTGATAAGCAGTGTTATATTGTTGGTATGTAGTTAATGAGATACTAAAGTAAAGTGTCTTTTTAAGTTACCCGGGAACACAGCACACCACAGCTCACAGTGTGAACAGTGTGAAATTCTTTCTTTGCATATAACCCTTTCAACAAGTGAAGCCATGGGCTGTCTGCAACGAAGTGCCCACCGAGCAGCTTGTTGGGACGGAACTTTGCTCAAGGGCATCTCAGTGGTGCTACTAACAGTCCTGGGATTCAAACCCAATGACCTTCTGAGGTCAGGGGCAACTCCATAACCGCTTGGCAATCAGCTATCCCAAAACTGAAAGTTGTTACTTAACTGTAAGCCAACACTAATTGTTGTAAATCGTTTTGTTATAAATCATTGCATGTTGTTGTCCAGTATTTGTGAGGTAGTGATGATACTCACAAGATCCTCACATAAGTATGTTGTATTGCATTCAGTTCATGCAGCGGATCATCATGCACCACTCCACTCTGGCCTCTGTCCACTATGTTTTGCCAAAGCCAATAATTTACCCTCTCTGTGAAAGAAGAAAGTCTCAGGGTTCACAGTTTACATGTGGTTGCTTTTGGTCAGCTCAGCGACCCGGAAAAGTGTTTTTCCCCCACTGTCTCTCAACTTTTCTTTCTCACGCTGTGTGTTTTCCTCTTTCTTTTACTTTATCTTTGGCAAACTCGTCTGCCACGTCCGTTTCTGTTTTCCGAAGTCACACGTGCTGGAAGGGAAGCCAGCAGCTCGGTCCTGTATTGTGTTGGACAGAGGGGGTGATGGCTATCGATTGTGGACGAGAGAGAGGAAAGGTTTGTTGGTCCAGATGTGCAGGTTCAGGGGCCACATCAGCCTGACATGCTCCTCTTCCTGCTTGATGAAATGCCAAGGGGGAGTCCAGCAGAGTCAGAAATGCTGAGAGATGCATGTGTATGTGGGCGTGTAGTGACTGGAAATAGGGCTCAGAGACACAGACAATGATCAGTGTGTATGGTTTTGGTATTGTTGTTTTATTTTATGTTAAAAAGGGAACTGGTTAGATATTAAACTTTGAGGGATGTCTTTTTAGGAGCAGGCTTCCAGCTCAGTATACTTGAGTACGACTTCTCAGACTGGACTGAGGGTCGTGGTCAATCTGAATGTGAAAACTGTAAATCTGAAATCTTTCATCTGTCCATTTGCACGGGACCCTGCAGGATTATTTATGATTCAGAATGGTTTCTAACCTGTTGACCCAAATGAGCTCCTGTTCCAGCCCACAGTACATTCCAACTTTCTGACACTGTTCTTTTGACTCACTGAACAAAAGTGTATCCTCCCATCTCTCCTGTTGATAGAAAGTCTGTTAAAACTGTCCCAGGTAGACTAACATTGCTACACCTGCAGTTTTGCATTTCTGTTTGCTAGAAAAAAACTGAAGCCACAAGACATTGTTATGAAATATAGTGTGATGTTCAGTTTAGAATTTTTGGTAAACTAAAACTTTTCCACTGCTCTCCAGGGTCCTGTTCTTGCTATTGAGATTTACATGTTTATTAAGTTATTATAATATTATATTCATGACTAATTGCATGTCTTAACTTCTTCGGTTCTGATCATGCAGATATAATACAATATAATATTCAAATGAACAATATACATTTTTTATCATTTTAAACATTTTGACCAATTATCAATGTTCCTAATAATTCTTAAGAGGAAAATATTACCAGTCACACTAAATGATTGCATGAATACACAAAATGCAGGTCATTTTTATCATTGAAGGAGTCCTCAGAGTGCTTTGATGTGAAATAATACATTGTAGAAAAATTTTTTGAGTTTTTAAATGTAACATTGGCAATATTAAAACAGGTAAAATAAAATCCAAATTGTTTTCTTTTAGTTTTTTTTGTTTTTTTGTACTCTTTGCCATTAATGACATAAAATGATCATTCAAATGTATCTTTTAAACAGGGGTGTGCAAAGCGGCCACTATTTGTATCTGTATTTGTATTTGTTGAAAGGGGAAAAAATATTTGTATTCGTATTTGTGTTTGTAATCGAGTAAAATTCATAATTTTTTAAGTATTTGTCTGAACACTTAAAAAAAACACGTTATTTGTGCCTTTCCGAATACTTTATTCGTTTTCGGCTCCACCCCTACTTTCCAACTAAATGTACTTGCAAAACAGTGTCTCAGGCATCAGACATCATATTCATAACAATTTCATACAGTTATGTAGCCTTAAAAGGCATTAAACAGTTCAAAGGCCCATTCCTGGGAAATATTCTGACACATTTATTTTATGTAGAACAGCGTATTTCATATCTGATTTTCATCCTCCTGTGCATTTCAGTATGTCAGGTTTAGTGAGTACATGTCTTTTATTTTCATTTATACCAGAACACCTGTCTTAGTTATAGGTCTGTGTTTGTGGCCATTAGAAGTAAGATTCTCTTGAGGGTAAAATATTGTGATCAACAGTGTTCCTCCATGGTTTTTGGGTGCATTCATTATTGTCCTGCACTTCAGCGTGTTTGTGCCTGATGTGTATTGAATTGAGCCGGGCTGGACATGCATTAAAGTTAGCAGTGGGTGATACACACATGGCACAATGACAGGAAATGTGTGGTCAGACTTTCCCCGCATTGATCTTGCTTTAAATGTCTTTGTAGGCTTGACACTTCCTGGTGAAAGGGCATTATGGGTGGACACGCGAACCACAGATCTGTTCCACTAAAATGACCCTGAATGTCAGAGGAATATTTAGCAGATTGTTGGAACATTTGTTTAATACCTGATCTGATATGTTTATGCATTGTTAATATATAATAGTTATGAGTTACATATTGCTAATGAGTAATAATACTTAACTAAGAAAGTTTTTGTCATTGTAGTCTTTGGTTTGGTCGAGTTATAGGTTATAGTGGGAAATACTGTGGGTGTGTTTGTGTATTTGCATGTGTGTGCCATTTTACATGTACCCATTATGAACCCATATAAATCATTTACACACACACACACACACACACACACACACACACATCTGCTAAGTTATATATTACAGTCTGTTTTTGTCTTACTAGGTAAGCCAGCATTTTAATTGAATGGACAGACAGCAGATGCTTCTGTTTCTCAGTTATTCTGTTCCATTTGATTTTCAGTGGTGTCACTTCAGGGAACAATGACTGTGATATTTAGAATAAAGTGTAAGTACACCCTGAAACTGTTCTTTTTCTTTCAAAACTGAAAAATATTGCTTTGTCGTGTTCTGACCAAACATTACCACCAGTAATACAGTTATACTAATTTCTGCTTGCCTGTCAATGGTGCTTCATTATCATATTAACACCAAGCTATCGATTCTTCAGTTTGAAAGTGACCATTCTGTCATACATGAGCACACCATAGCACACAGAGTGCACCACAAACCTTCTTCTGTATTTTACCCCTTCACCATTTGAATCAGTGGGCAGCCAGGGGATGGTAGCTTGCTCAACAATGCCTCAGTGGCACCACTAGCTGTACCGGGATTTGAACCCACAACCCTCTGATCACACCGGATTTGATCTTACTCAGCTTAAACACAGCATGAGTTTGGATGTCTGTATTCTCACATAATCGAACCCATTCTGTCCACTCATTTTCATTCTGGCAAGTTTCCCATTCTGTGTATGTACATGCGTGTGTGTTTGTGCATCTGATAAAGTTGGGTCATGGCTGGAGACCAACTTTGTTGAGTCTAAGACCAAGAACAGTCAAGATCAAGCCCAAAGAGGTTTGAGTCAAAGTCAAGGCCGAATCCAAACCACTGCCATCATGTCTGTAACCAAAATGAAAATGCTGATCATGGCTTCATGATATGCAGAGCGCGCAGACATGAGTTTTGTCTGGTTTATGACACCCACTCTCAATACCTGTTTAATTAAACCACTACCTGTTTTCTAAGAACAACAACAATTCTTTTAAAGGCAGCCCGAGTCAGCCATGACCCATAAGAGTATCAGGCTGAGACAAACCAAAGTTTTAAGATCAACAAGTCCAAGACAAATGAAAAAAACATTCTTGAGTCCGGACACAAGTACTATATCCCTACGTGTGTGCATTTAAATGCATTTGCTGCCACAGATCATGATGTGCATTAGAGACAAAAGTATTGAGACCTTTTAACCAGCTGGGACTTTTAATGATATTGCATTCAAATACATAACTTCAATATGGAGATTGTCCCACTTTAGTTTCCACAAGATTTTGGAGTGTTGCTGTGGGAAATTAAAACAAGTGTGTAAGTGACTATTTGTTTTACATGAACATGCCACAGCACACAGTGTGAAGAGCATGAAAATCTTCTCTGCTTATACCCCATTCACCAAATGATGCAGCGGGCAGCCAGGAACACAGCTCCCGTGTAGAAGTGTGTGGGGGTGGTATCTTGCTCAAGGGCACCTCAGAGGTGTTTAGCAGTCTTGAGATTCAAACACAGGACCTCTTGGTCACAGGGTCAACTCTCCAACCACAAGGCCACCAACTGCTCCCAATTATGTTTAGCATTCATGAGGTCAGGCACTGAAGTTCTGGCTCACAATTTCCATTCAATTTCATCCCGAAGGCGTTGGATAGAGTTGAGATCAGGGCTCTGTGTGGGCCAGTCATCCAGCCATGTCTTTATGGAGCTTGCTTTGTGCACTGGGACACAATCACTCTGGAATAGAAGTGGTTGTTCCCCGAACTGTGTCCACAAATTTGGAAGCATGGCATTGTCTTGAATGTCTTGGTATGGTGAAGCATTTAGATTGACCCTCACTGGATGTGGGGTGCCTAGTCCATAGTTTCCTGCATTGTTTCTTGTTTTTCTGTTTCACAGTGTGCACAGTCTGTTAAAGGAAAGTGGCCCCTTCTAGTCACGTGTGAACACTTCACACAGACTGAACAATGTGAATTTTTTTCTCTGCATTTATCTCATTCACCAAATGAATCAGTGGATTCTGCCACAAACGAAGGGCCCCCGGGGAGCAGTGTGTGGGGAGCGTGCTCAACGGTACCTCAGTGATCACTCTAGCAGTGTTGGGATTTGAACCCGAAACCTTCTGATTGCAGGGGCAGCGCCCTAACAACTAGGCCACCAGCTGCCCTACATCGACTGTCAAGTTCCTTACACCAACAGTAAATGTTGACAATAGTAAATACTGTTTTTAAGAATCAGCCCATGTGTGATTGTCACTGTGAACCTTGTGTGTTAAAATGCATTGTATTGTAACAAGACAGTGAAAGACAAAGTAAAGATTAACCAAACCAAAACCTTAGTTAAGCTGGAACTGAAAGAGCAGCAGAGACGGCAACATCATCGTGATATTAGAAGTTTTGGTTCTCTGTTGTGGCTTGGAGAGACGGTTGCATTTACACTGATTCAGCATATATGCCTATGAAGTAATTGAGTGGCCAGATTTAAATTTGTTTTAAATGTGGATTAACTCTTTAATAAATAATCTGGATATGACTTTTATAGTAAAGATGCAAAATGAGTAAATAGTGTCAGAGGCAGAGCTCTATTAGCAGGGAATTCTTTGCATCATAGTTCCTACCCTCTTTCCCTCCTACGT
Organism: Rhabdalestes septentrionalis; assembly: GCA_037832545.1. Taxonomy (NCBI): domain Eukaryota; kingdom Metazoa; phylum Chordata; class Actinopteri; order Characiformes; family Alestidae; genus Rhabdalestes; species Rhabdalestes septentrionalis. Next base: position 24,181 of record JBBMFX010053214.1, read on the forward strand.
TTCTCTCCTTTTTTTGAGTATGTGTGAAACTTGAGCCTGCAGTCTTTGAAGGAAGACACCAGTCTTTTCTAATGGAATGCCTCTTGAGATAGAACACAGTTTTGTGTCAGCTGGAGACCTGGTGGTTAGGGAGTTGCCCTGTTGTGGGTTTGAATCCCAAGACTGCCAGTGGTATCCCTGAGCAAGGCACCGTCCTTACACACTTCTCCCTGGGTGCTGCACCGGAAACTGCCCACTGCTTCACTTAGTGAATGGGTTAAATGTAGAGGACTCAAATAATTTCCTCTGGGATCAATAAAATATGGAAAATAAAAAAGAAGCTGACAGGCAGATGCAATGCAGATTTCCTTTAAATAATTATTCTCATTTTTATTTATTAACTTTTTTTTTTCTCATTTGGCCAATTATCTGATCTTGGGTTATTTCCATAGACATGGTAGTGTGTGTGCATGGGTGTCAGGGAAGTGGAACATCTCTTCATCTATTTATTAATTAACTGCCTTCGGGGTCAGAAAGTGAGGGAGCTGCCGGACTCTGCTCAGTAACAGCCAGCTGCCTGCTCGTCTGTCAGGCTCTCAGGGATGTGTCTGCTGCTGTCCTCCCCTCATCTCCCTTCCGTTCTCATGGTCCAGTAGGGAAAACTCATTCTGCATTTGTAAGAAGTGTGTTCCATTGTGACCTGACAGCTTTGCAAAACAACCTACAGATGCTTGGATTGAAATTCATTAGATCTGATTTCAAACACAATCATGAGGGAAATGTTATTTTAATGCTTGCCCCACAAATTGCAGAATATTAAGTGAGAAGATAGACTTGTATGAACCTAAATACTGCCTGCCCTGTAGAGATGGACTTGAGATTTAATTGTGTGTGTGTGTGTGTGTGTGTGTGTGTGTGTGTGTGTGTTTGTGTGTGTGTGTGTGTGTGTGTGTGTTTGTGTG
>JBBMFX010053225.1:0-11130 GCA_037832545.1 Rhabdalestes septentrionalis
TCTCTCTCTCTCTCTCTCTCTCTCTCTCTCTCTCTCTCTCTCTCTCTCTCTCTCTCTCTCTCTCTCTCTCAGCTGTACCACAAAGCAAACACTCTGAGTTCCAGTTATTTGAACAATATTTTGGACCAAACAGACATTGACCACATGTGGGAGAAGACCCTGAAACCCATGCTGGTGGTGCGTTACCCAGGCTCTCCAGGAAACGAGGCCGTGCAGCAGGTGTGGGTTTTGGTGCATCAGTCAGAAAAAATGAGGCCAACATGGGCTGATAGAACCTGATCATAATTCAGGATCTCTGTTTTTTCTCTCTACAGCAAATTAAATCTAGCCTGGGCTCACTGAATGCAGGCTGGAAGGTGACTGAGGATCACTTTCAAGGCGAAACACCGTACGGCAAAATGCCTTTCACTAACATAATGGCCACTCTCAACCCCACAGCCAAGCGACAGCTAGTGCTGGCCTGCCACTACGACTCCAAGTACTACCCTCCTCAGTGGCACGGGAGGGAGTTCCTGGGGGCCACGGACTCAGCCGTGCCCTGCTCCATGTTACTTGAACTAGCCAGGGCTCTGGACAACGAACTGAAGACTCTAAAGGTGAGGAAATTCAGTGTCACTGTGTTATTTCCCTACTATCCACATGCCCATTTATATTATATTCTGTTATGTTTTCTATTGTATTTCTATTCTGTTGTATTTCTATTATATTTTGGTTGCTAGCCACCTGCTCATTTCGATTATATTTCTATTGATACTCAGCTGCTCATTTCTATTATAAATGTATTTTAATTTGGTATTATTTTATTTAATTATAATAATTAGTTTATAAATTTTTTAAAATTAATAATAAACCCATATATATATATATATATATAAAGGCTGAATATATTTTTAACCAAGTGAAAAAATGTTTCAGGGGTTTTTTGACCTGGGCCTGGCCTGATTGGGGTGTTCTAGAGAAATCATCATATTTGAGAGTTGTACATTATTACTGTTATTGGTTTTTAGTGTGAACGTTGCAAAAATGTTTTGCTAATTGGATATTGGGTTAGTGGTTTGAGGTGTGAGATCTGCACTGCAGTCTTTTGTTGTATATCAGCAAGTTTCAGCCTCAAGCACTCTGCCAGCAAAAGATACTGTCTCATATAAACACTACACTAAAACTATCAGGCCTGTCAGAATCCCTGTTCTCACAGAGAATAGAAACTGGTTCTAGATGCACTGATGAATAATTACCCTGGTCACTCAGATAAACTATAGTTAATCTTAAATTCTAGTAGTAATTGGTTGCATATTTACACTGTCAAGGCTTTCAGTGAAAGATACAAGTCTAACAATTAGGTAGCAGGAAGAGGAGACGTTAGATATTTACCGACCAGGTGGGTATTCCACAAAGCATGATTTCTCAGGTCATCCAGGTAACTTAAGACTAAAGTCAAGCCTGTTCAATGGGAAAATAGCTTAGAACATTTCTATTACACAATATACAACCTTTGGCTTAAAATATCTGGCTAAATTAGAAATTCTGCTTCGTAAATTACCGCCATTCTTCACTTTATTTAACCTGAGTATGCTGAAATATACATTGCCAGGCTTAGAAGTCTGCATTTCATTCTTACAAAGTGTTCAGGGGTGTTATATTTTTTGCAGTTCAGGGACATAATAGCTTTGGGATTTGCCTGCCTGGATTTGAGTGACACATGAAAGGCAGTCATTGCCTTTGCAGATGCAGTGAGGTCTGTTTATTTGACAGCATTACAATGAGCCTGTGGAGAATGGAGAAACAAGAGGAATTTAGATGAGTCATCAGGAGAAAAAGAAAGAGAGGAATATGAATTAAGGATAACCACAGAGGTCACAACCAACAGTCCACTCATCCAGTTATTAAGCAGCTTTATTAATAACACAGTGGTTTTTGCAACAGCTCACTTAACCACACTCTGATTAGTGAAGTATCAAATGTAGTATGTGAAAGATGCAATTGGAATGCAGATAGAAGCATTTTCCTGTAATTGCCACTAGATGGCTGTGTTTGCGTATTTTGAGCTGTGTGTGTCTTCCTCAGGATGCCGGGACAGACCTTTCTCTGCAGCTGCTCTTTTTTGATGGAGAGGAGGCTCTGTACCAGTGGTCCTCCACTGACTCCTTGTACGGCTCCCGCAACCTGGCCGAGAAAATGGAGAGCACTGCACACCCCCCAGGAGCTACAGACACCAACCAGCTACATGGCATTGTACGTTTTCACACACTGTTCTAGACCTCACATAGGCCCACTCTAGATTTAAAGAGTTAAATTACTGCAGCTCGGGGTCTAAAAATACAGGGGGAGGGGGCAGTGAGATCACTGATATACACATTTAGGTATTTTAGGCTTACTTAGGATGATTATTGTTGTGTTCTAACCAAGATAGTTCTATAATATAGGCTGGTTGGAGTATAAGTTGTATATAATATAATGTTTGCAGAGTAATTTGTATATAATATAATGGTCAAAGTGTAAGTAATATATAAAATAATGGTTGTAGTATAAGTTGTATATAATATGATGGGATGAGAATAAGTCGTATATAATATAATGGCTGGAGTATAAGTTATGTACAATATAAAAGTGGTATAAAATGGTTGAAGTACAAATTGTATATAAAAGAATGTTTTGAGTATAACATATATGTAATATAACAGTTGGAGTATAAGTAGTTAAATTTTCAACAAGGGTTCTTTGTGCAACACTAAAAGAACCACAATAACACTTTTCATATACAGAAATGGTTATTTTAAGTCTATTCATTAGAAAATTTGCAAGGGGAATATATTTTGTAAATGTGAGTTTGAAGAACTGTTGCAAAGTTAAAAGCTTGCACATTATGTAAGGCTTCTGGAACTAATTTAATTTTATATAGACCAATTGCAATTTCTGTATGTTCTACAGGCTTACATATATCTTCTTAACAAATGGGTCTTCGGGGATTATAAGTTGATTCTTTTATGACATTTTTCTTGGTGGAGCCTTTTCCAAAAAGTACATTCGCAGGCACCCATGAATGTAAATCTGTAAAAGTGGCAATATATAGGGTCACAAGACACATTAGATATACATATGATATTTACGGGGAACCTGCAATTATTTACATTAAAGATATTATTTTTCTATTGTTACTCAAATACACACCGCAGATGTGGTTATTATGTTAATTATTGTTTGCACCCACCACATGAGACTAAGTGGGCTTATTGAGAGAACACACTGTCTTAGCTGCTTAAGACAGTCGGGCCTTGGTGTGGAGTCTTCCCATGAAGTAGTGCCACAGACAGTGGGTAGCACATGACATCATGTCTTTTCTTAAAGGCTGGTGGGAAGCAGAGCCTTTGAAAGCTTATCCTAAAGAGCAAAAAACGCCAACGCTGTTTAGGAAAGATTTTCTTTACCCTCTCTCATGCTCTCTCTCTCATGCTCTCTCTCTCTCTCTCTCTCTCTCTCTGTCTTTCTGTCTTGCTTTCTTTCCTTTTCTATCTGTCTTTCTGCCCACTTCCTCTCTGTCTCCCCCTTCTTTGTTTTTTTTAAACAGGATCTTTTTGTTCTGTTGGACTTGATCGGTGGTCCCATGCCTCGTTTTGGAAACCAGTTCTCAAATACTGCCAGGTGGCTCTCCAGACTCCAAAATGTCGGTAAGCCTTTGTCTTCGTACCTTAATACTCTTGTTCTTCTTTCCTCTTCTTCTCTGCCAATCTGGCAATGGGTCTCATTCTTGCTCCTTCTCCTCCTGTCCTTCACGGTGAAGCAGGTGGTTAGGATCAAGGAGGAAAGTCATAGCAATCCTAAACACGTCACAAATTTAAAAAATACATTTGGAGTGGAATGGATCTTTCAGGTTGTTACCAGATTTTATAGTCAAACATAATGGGAATCATTTCTTAGTAATTTATCACTGGGATGACCCCATCACTGGGATGGCCACAGTGTCCTGGCCTGAGTGTAGAATAACTCACTAAACCACACCCACTTGCACATGATCTTTTGTTTACACTTTGCTTGACTTATTGTGTTGTCTGTGTTTTAAGTTTCCAATACTGTGTGGTCATTCTAGACTTTTTCTAACTAGACTGTCCCTTTGGTTCCAGAGCGCCGTCTGCATGCACTGGGGCAGCTGAAGGACCACCCTAATGAAGTCCAGTACTTCTGGCCTGGTCTGCCTGTGGGTCCGGTTCAGGATGACCACTTGCCCTTTCTCAGCCGCGGTAATACCATGACGCCAGCTTCTTTACACAGTCTTGCTTTGTTACAGAAATCGCATTTAGAACAATGACAGCATTTCACAAGTGACGTTATATCTAACAAAAAAGCTATTTTCTTCCTGCACAGCCTTTATACAATAATGCAACATATCCATGTGGTTTCGTAGAACTTGCAGTGCTCACTGTTTGAGTTTTTGAGCATAGGAAATCTGATCCTAGATCAGCTTGAATGGTCATGTTTTGGTAACAATGTTACAGTACAGAGTAATCACAATTCTCTGTAGATCGCAAACTGATCTACACTGTGTTAAACAAGCGTGTTTCCCATCCCCACTGGAGTCCAGGTCCTTTATCTTATCTCCACTTCATTTTCCTTCTGTTAGGAATACCTTTTTGGAAATATATACTTTGCTACTCATTCTCATAATAGTGTCCTTTTTAATGCTGATATTGTAAAATACAAAAGATTGTTGTGTGCTGACCATTCTGATCAACCCCAAAGGGATCTAGAAGCACGGGTCTGTGTGTGAAGCAAAGTGTTTGTGTGAATCAGTAAAAGTAAATTATTGTGGTCACCATTAATCATCTTTCCTCATGCCACATTTATAATATTCATCAGTGTGTTTTAATATATTGCAAGGCATTCTGAAATTGCAACATGTGGCATTCAGATCACAAGATGGTGGTTTGATGGTGGCTTGATGGTGGCATACAGTCCCACCACAGGAATATGGAGCTCGCATTGCAGTGACTCTGTGCTGATTTCCCGCTGGTTCTTGCACATTGAAGAATTGAAATTTCTTTGACTTCCCATGTGCCCATAGGAGTCCCGGTCCTCCATCTTATCCCCACTCCATTCCCCTCTGTGTGGCATACGTTTGAAGACAATGAGGAAAATCTGGACCGTGCCTCGATCGAGAACCTCAACAAGATCCTGCAGGTCTTTGTACTTGAGTATCTCAACATGAAAAGCCTGACTCCACAGGTTCCATGATGTTCCACTACCTTCTTCCTAGTATTTAAAAACAGCAAACCCAACTGTGAGATCCCCTTACCAAAAGCACCAAACAACTTCATTCCTGACCCCTCTGTATTAGAATTAGGCTTCTCCAGAGTCAGTTGTGAATTTTGTGTGTATTACATTAAAAGCTCTTTGTGTGTTGTGCCAGGGAAGCTAAAATGATTTAAGAAATGATTCATTCTCAGTATAAAAACTGGGTGGTGTACTGTTCTTACATATTAAACAGTTGTAAGAATTTTCAGTAAGTATGTCTTAGATTTCCGCTCTGTTTTGTTATTTTAGTTTTAATATGTAAGTGCATATTCAGACAGCATATTGTATTTTTTCTTCTCTATGTGCCTATATAGTATGTGCCAGAGGAAGACATGTTCCTAATTGTGTGATTTGTGCCTCAGAGGTCCATGGATAAATGCTATGTCTGATTTAAAAGAAAAATGTAGAGGCCTTTTAGTGTAAAGAGACATTTTCATTAAAGCTTATTGTTGCAATGAACCTTTCCCATATTTCAAGTGTGGTGGAAGGACAGTGATATCCTGTATGTCTACAACACGAAATTTTAAACTTTCAGTGATTAATATGAATTGTAAATTATTTGCAATTATATTGTTAAAGTGTGCACTAAATAAAATATGTAACATATAGGTGTAATAAATGATGTATATTATAATGCCATTACATATTATAGTAATGAATGCTACCTTCCATTTGCTCTACATGCAAACAACCATTATTTACTGCTTAAGCACCACCTTAATACACACCTAACCATTCCATTCACATACATCCATCACAATAAGCTATTCAATTGGGCTGTGGAATTTACTCTAGAAGTCATGCTCTTCTAATAACACTGTGTCTCTAGCCCTGATTTCATATGTTTATTAAATTACAGTTTAAAAAATATTAACAGATATGTCATAGAAGTATATTCTTAAATTCTAATTATGTGTCTCCACAGAACTTTGTACAAGATTTATAGATTATAATTTAGCTGGATTGGACAGCTGCCATCTCGGTATGAATGTGCATCGTTTATATTAGGAAGCCGAGTGGGGTCACATTCCTGCATCGTTCTCCTCAGACAATTCCTGGAAAGTATCTCGGTTAGTACGCAGTCATGTTGTTATGCGCTGTTTATGTCAGAATGCAAAACTCTGAAATTCCTTACAAATCGTATTCTTTACTACATTTTGATGGTCATTTCAGGATTGCAGACTAATTGGTCCATGATACACGATAAATGATGGGTTTTTCAAGGCTTTATTAAAATGATTCCAAAATATGGCCTTTGTTTGTTTTCTCTTGACTGTGTCGTTTCAGGGCGGACACTGTTGTTCAGGAAGCATGTGCAAACAGGAAGCTTTGACAGTGTTGCTGTTCATCAAACTATGGTCCAGCCCTCTGATAGCCTTGAGCTTCACAACCCCTGATAGCCCAGCACACACATATGCATACAGACACACCCTGTTACCACTTTCAGAAGTAATGCTGCAGTCGGCATTCCCATGGTTCCCTGAGATGACCTGCCATGAATTCCCCTGGGTCACAAGTCCTCCCTTATGAAGAACAGCAAACAGTTTCCCAGGCTATGAGCCATAATCTGTTTCAATAAGCAAAATTAATCCTTGGTTGCAATGTACTATTTAATTGAACAAGTATAAATTAAACTAGTTTGATCTTATCAAAATCATATATCACCATTTTTGTAACTAATTTGCAGTTCATGAAAAGTTCATGGTGAATGTACACAAATAAATGCTTAAAAGTGTTACATGGTTGAACTGTTTTAAACGCTAAAATAGGCAAAAATGGTTCAAATGTTCATGCAGGTGTTAATTATAAATCTTGTTACATAAACTCATGTAAGTATTATTTGAAAAATGAGAACATGGGCTCTTAAACATATGTCAAACAATAATTCATATGGAGCTACACATTCCTCTTTAAAAGGATGGATACAGGCACATAAATTGTTAGTCATTACCATAATAGTGTATTTTGCAATGTTGATGTTGTAAAATGCAAATGATTGTTGTGTGCTGACCATTCTGACCAAACACAAAGGATCTAGAGGAATGTGTCTGTGTGTGCAGATATTCGTGTTACCCATTAGAAGTAAATTGTTGTGGTCACCATAAATCATATTTCCTTATTTCACGTTTATAATTCATCAGAGTGTTTTAATACGTTGGAAAACTTTCTGAAATTGGAATATGTGGCATTCAAATCAGAACACAATATTTTGAACTTATCATGGAGTACCACTGTTTCGTTAATTAAATTATATATAAAACACTCAAATGTCCCACTACAGGAATATCGAGGGCAAACTGCGGTGAGGATATAGTGATTTCACACTGGTTCTTGTAAACTCCAGAGCTGTGCCAGAATTGAAATTTGATTTCTTGTGCACCTGTCCTGGATGTAAAGAGTCTCTCAAGTTACTGAGGGTTTCCATGGACTGCTCACTGATAATACAGGCTATACACTGCAAACTGGAATATCCATTTTCTTAAGGAGTATTTTTTTTAATCGCAGATAACATTAAAATGTACCTAAATATTTAATATAGAAAATGGATCACTTCTATATTAATAAACCATATTAGACAAAATTATCACCAAAAGTGAGCAAACTATTAGGCAAAATTTGGTTGATGTGTTCATTCGTGTGAATGAATGAAGCAAATTCAATATATTCCTTTACAAAAATATTATATCTGTGCATGGCAGGCTTTAGGGAAAGTGTCTCTGTTGAGTTAAATTAAAAGATTCTCTTGGTTTACTCTTTCATACAAGGCAGAGCTGTCAATCAATGACTCTGGGAACCTCAAAAGGCAGAGGCAGATATGTCTATGGCTGACTTTTTGTATATATTCAAAAAGATGCAACAAGGCTAATCCAAAGCACACCTGTTCACAGAATCATTTTATTCCATTCCAACATCTCCACAACTATGGACAAGACTAAAGACCTCATGCTGGAACTTCATGCAGTATCTTTAGGACGACCGTTAGAAAGGTGAGGGATCAGCCCAGAACTACACAGGAGCAGTTTGTTAATGATTTGAAGGCAGCTGGGACCACAGTCAGTAAGAACACCATTGGTAACTCACTAATAATCATCTGAATCATAATGGAATCTTGCAGAGAAGGCTTGGGAGATTGTGCTGTGGTCCGATGAGACCAAAATCAAGCTCTTTCGCATCAACTCGAACTGACATGTCAAGAGGATGAAAAATGGTGAGAATTACTTTTATTAAGCTTGGGAATGTTATTCATTTAAGGGTACCGGATGACTTCACCGCATTAAGGGGCCAACTGATGGGGCCATGTACCATAAAATCTTGAATAAGGACCTCCTTCCCTCAGCCAGAACACTGAAGAGTGTTGTGGTTGTTCCAGATGACAATGACCCAAAACATATTGCCAAGATGGCAAAGGAGTTGCTAAAGAAGAAGCAAATTAATTTCCTGGAGTAGCCATGCCAGTCTCCAGACGTCAAGTCCACAGAAAATCTGTGAAGGAGCTGAAGCTTCGAGTTGCCAAACAGCAGCCAAGAATCCTAAAGGATTAGAGAGTTTCTGTAAAGAGGAGTGGGACAAAATCCCTCCTGAGATATGTGCAAACCTGGTGACCAGCTACAAGACACGTCATTGCTATGAAATCAGGATGGGACGTGTGGGGCCCTGGAGGTTGGTGAGGCCCATGCTGGCTTTAAAGATCTGGCTAAATAGAAGAATAACTAGAATAAAGACATATTTCTTTTTCTGACACCAAACAAATAGAGCAACACCATGACTGCATAATCTATGCTATTGAAAGCAACCATGAAAGTTCTGGTAATAAGGGTTTTCTGAACTGTGTCCTGGTTTTTACACAAAAATCTGCAACGATGGCTGAAGTTACTGACGTTTTCCAAGAGACTTCATGCACAGCTGCAGCAATTATCATTAGAATGAATAACTAGCGTGAACATTATGAACATTTCTACTTGCAAGAAAACACATTGGTCAGAAATGTTGATGGACCAACAGCATGGTGAAAACCAGGAAGAGGGTTAGTTCTTCTGTGAGAAGCACTAGAAACTGCACATTGCTATCTGTGTTAAATTTGTATATAGGGTCTCCAGCTTAACTTGCTTGGGGACACAGAAATGCTTAATCCACCCCTGTATCCTCAAACATGCTTTGATCATTTAAAATGTCACTTAAGACAGATAATCAGTCTTTCCCAACACTCAATAAGACAATATTTCCACTTAAACACAGTTTTTAGTTAATTTAGTTAATTGTGTTAGTTAAGAAGGCCTCCTGATGACTCCAAATCCTTGTTCTGGTTCTCTTTTGATGTGATTATGGTTTAACAGACTCCCTGGAGCAATGCTATCCTTCTCTGTTGTTATAATCATCTGAATCTGCAAGTTGCTGCCTGAGTCAGTTCACTCCCAGGCACTCCTTAATCTTTCTAGGTAACTCTGCATGCAATGGGTGTAACCTGAACTTAATACAATTCAGTATGGTTAAAATCTACAAGCCCAAATTATCTATATTTCCCTGTTCCCAAAGATGAAAGAAGTAGTTGAGGTCTATAATATTTTCCACTGCAAGAGTGTGATGTGTTGCAACGTGTAATGATACATTGGAACCTCTGTACCTGATTACTCCCTGTATTCTCATCTATCGAGCTCTAGTAGCTCTAGATCTTGGTTTTCTCTGGGACGTATTTATAATCTTTTAAAACATATTTATACTCTTGGTTCATATTAATTCACTTTTGCTGAATGACATATATGAAGGGTTGTAATGTCTTGTTAATGACTGCCGTCCATCAGTGAACTAACTACCAGAGAAAAGGTAAGAATAGAGTTTCCAGTGTTTTAGCTGTTGTGATATGCATGAAGGTATAATTACTTGTACACTTTAATTTCCTCTCCAGCTGTTAGGCATGAGTGTGTGGTTTGGGGTTAGACTGAAACCTGATATGGTGTACTTTGTTTTTAAAGAGCAAGAAGAGTGCATCTTACAGCAGTCCACCTGTTTCTTATGACTTCCACCGTGTGAAACAGGCCCACAACTGTTTGTGTGTGTGTGTGTGTGTGTGTGTGTGTGCTTGTGTGTGTATATACCTTCAGTGGGCACCAGTGTGTGAAAACCATCAACTAACAGTCACTGACCCTGACCTGCCTCACTTATCTGATTTCATAAACATCATTAATAAATGACCAATTATGACTTAAAATCATAGTGGTATATATCAATTTGGTGAGATCCTTTTTTTTGTTTTTGTCCCTGTATCACATGTGTGTGTGTGTGTGTGTGTGTGTTTTTTTTACATTTCTCTTCTTTGTAGTGTACATTTCTTTTGAGAAAATAAAAAGACAACAGACAAGACTATGCGCGCAACATATTCAAAATGCTTCCGGCGCACATGGGGCTTTGAGTTGGTGGTTTGCGATACTACAAAATTTGGTATCGATCTTATCCCAGGTAAATATAGAGCCAGTATCGCCCATTTTAATAATTAAGGTGGGTGCATCATCAAATTGCAAAATCTGTATGAATTATGAATCTGTATGTTTCTCTCTTCCTTTCTCCCTTTCTGAAGCTCAGTTCTCTTCTTTTCATATGTGTTCTTCTTTTCATATGTTTATATAAATTTGTTTTGTTTCCAGTGTGTTTAACAGCCTTTTTACAAATGAGACAGCTGGGTGTTGTTTCATTTTCAGGCTGAAAATATTGCCACACGGCGCTCCTTTTCCTCTATGCGTCTCTCTCTCTGTATATTCTCCGTTCCTTCTCTGTCTCTCTCTCTGTATGTTCTCTGCTCCAACTCTGTCTTTCTCTGTGTATCTTCTTTGCACCATCTCTGTCACTCTC
>JBBMFX010053263.1:0-11129 GCA_037832545.1 Rhabdalestes septentrionalis
ATACAATTTTATTAACCTAAAAAATAATGCCATAGTGCTTAACTAACTGGATTACATTTGCTTTGATTCAGTATTCACCACTCAACTTGTATCTTGAGTGAAATAAATATTCATTTATTCACAGACTTACAGATAGTACTTCAAAAATCTAAAAATTGTGTCTTTGCAAGTAATTCAGATACTTTTTTTAATTAAGCAGAAAAAATTGCAACATATTACATGTCCAAATCATGTTTGGAGTCTGCTTCATTTTGCACTAGAACTATAAGTCTAATGTAGCTACCGAATATTTGGAGCCTCAAAACCAATGATTGACCAATAAACCAATATCCACTGCTTTATGGCAATGCATTTGCTTTTGTGGTTTCAAACACAGCATGACATAGTGTAATTTATTTAAAATACGTATGTAATTCATATGGGTGGAGCCAAATACAAATACGGAATTCGGAAAGGCACAAATAACATGTTTTTTCGAATACGGTCTTCGGACAAATACGAATAATTTTCCCTTTTAACAAATACAAATACAGAGACGAATAGCGGCCGCTCTGCACACCCCTAGTAATTCACATAATGTATGTAATGTACTTTTGTTCATTTAGTATGTCACACTGTATAATGGCCTTCCGGGTCTTGTTTGATGAAATAAACTTAATAAGAAACCAGTCCTGTCATGGTTCATGTGCATTAACACAGCAATTATAACTGCTGTATAAAAGAAGCCTGTTCACTAGAAACACTCACACACCAGACAACAGGAGTTACTGTTCCCAAGAGACATGCCAGCACAAAGGCAACACAGCGTTTCATTAAACAACAGACAGAAGCAAAGTGCTGGACATCTTAATGGATTTTTTGTGGGTCTTTTTTATGTTTACAGGAGTGAAAAATAAACAAGGTGTGTGTCATGCGTTAATTAATCCCCAGAGAAATTCATGGTACATACAATTAGTAGCTAGCTCCAGGCCATATTTTGTGCCTTACTCATATGCTTAAAAATCCATAAGATATATCCTCACCATTTTGCGAACATTACCTGCCACTAATGCAATACTTCTCTAATGTAATCAAAATTTGTTAAGGTTTAAATGCAACTGCACAGAGCAGAGATGCCTGAGGAATCATACGTGTTAGTACGCTTTAGTGAGTTCTGGTGGTGAGTGGGGATTCTGCCGCAACCTCCAGGGTAAACTTCCTCCTTTAGCTTCAAAATTTCCACTTCAGTCTTCCAATATCTGCAGCTATTATTGAGCACAATTAAGCCAGCAGTCAGCTTCACTGATACTTTCTATGATTCAAATCGATGAACTTGGCAAAACACACAGAATTGGGATACCTGATCATTACACTAACTTGAACTTGAATGACAATGCTTTCAAATACATAGACATTAATATGGAATCGGTTCCCCTTTGTAGCTATAACAGCTTCCACTATTCCAGGTAGGTTTTTCACAAGATTCTGGAGTTTCTGTGGATATTTGAGTCCATTCATTCTGCAGAGTACGTGTGAGACCAGGCACTGGTGTTGGACGAGAAGGCCTAGCTTGTTCCAGTTCATCCCAAAGGTGCTGGATGGGGTTGAGGTCAGGGCTCTGTGCAGCCAGTCAAGTTCTTCTACATCAACATTATCTTTATGGAACTCACGTTTTGCACTGGGACACAGTCATGATGGAATAGAAAAGGTTCTTCCCAAAATTGTGTATACAAAGTTGGAAGAATGGCATTTTTCAATAAACACAACACATATGTACACACTGGACAAGACATGAGTACCAAAAGCTGAGAGAAAGTGACTACGTGCAAATGCATCAGTATTTGTAATGCTGAGTGATAATGTGGCATTCCAACACTCAACTGCAGTCCCAGATTGGTCTACAGTGCTGCTCAAGGACATCTATGTGGCTCCTGCCACCACATTAACAAGGAATTATTCTCTGCATGGAGATGGAAGGTTTATGATCATCATATACATCATCCATGTCCCCATGAATGCTAGGTCCCAGGGTAATCCTGCTGGGCACTGTCAAGACTGGATCAGGCATTTTAGAAGATACTTCCCAAGATGCATCACTAAAGAACATTAGATGTGACATGCATGAAAACTCCACAAAACAGGATGGACATCATTCAAGAAACATTCCAGTCAATATTCATCGTTTTTGTCTTTTCCTACTCATAAGCACTGAAATTGTGTATGTGTGTGTGTGTGTGTGTATATTTGTGTCCAATAGTAGAACTGTGATTTGCCTGTTACTGGAAACCCAATTATGACTAATATTGTTTTTTTTATAATGTCTGTTGTAATGGGTTTTTTTGGATTTGTCTGTGATAAAATGGTCATGCTAACACAATTTTTTGGTTGTTCAAGCCAGTAATACACAGATGAGCCGTTTTGCTGGTTGTAGTGCATTTTGTAGTGCATTGTGTCTGAACCATATATTAATGGTACTATGTAAATTGGTTTGAAAAAATTGCCTCAGTATTGAGAAATGTGATTTCATAATTGCAAAAAAGTGAAAGTGACCATTCAGTCGTATGTATACACACCACAGCACTAAATTCTTCCTCTGCATTTAACCCATTAAACCCATTCACCAAGTAAAACAGCGGGCAGCCATTGACACAGAACCCAGAGAGCAGTGTGTGGGGACACTACCTTGCTCAGGGTAACTCAGTGGTGCTTAGAAGTTTTGGAAATCAAACCCACAACTTCCTGATTGCAGGATGAATGCACTAACCACTAGGCCACCCTGTAAAAGTCACCTAGTGGACTCATTTTGAACTACAGTACTGAAAATGCATGCAATTATGATAATACGTATAATAAACTTTTTATAGTGATTTTGACAAAATGAATTGCAGGACTTGCAATATTTGTACAAATGAAATGAAATATAAAATGCCTGTAAAATGCAATGAATTGCAAAACAATGTCATAGTTTCAGTCAATACATTGTGCCAGATTGTCTGTCTCCAGGCAGAGAAGGGAGGTGCCTTTAACCAAATTAAACAAATAATGAATGAATGAAAACAGTGTGTGTGTGTTATGTTTGCATGCACTAGAGTAGCACTCCTTGAGAGAAAGCTGGCAGGTTGTATAAACCAGTGTGTGTGCGTGTGAGTGTTTCAGGGTATGTGCGATGAGGTGAGTCAGGGTCAGACGGTGATTGGACCGGACACTGACAGGTGACGTTTTGTCACCCTTTCTCCCCCTCTAGACTTGGGAGACCAAGGGAGATGGCGGGCAGCAGAGAGGAGAGAGGTGACCAATCAAAGAGCAGCATTGAGGGACTGGGGAGATGGCGAGAAAGACAAGGAAGAAGCAGGAAGCAAGAGACTCCAACGATGAGTCATCACGCAGTCTTACACACACACATATACAAACACACACCCCAACAGCTTGTCAGTGTATAGAGCAGAACTAAACACTGTAGATTCTGATTAAATATTAGGAATGCACAGTTATGCATAAACACAAACTCACACAGATAAATACACAAGCATTAATATGCATTGCAGCAGCAAATTCATGAATAACATTGTGATGTAAATAACATAATTTAAAATTTTCAGTGGATATTGGGGTGTCCTGTGCAGCCTGATGTTACAACTGTTATTTTAATATTCATAAATCATAAAATGGGTGGTGTCCTAACACATAGTAATATGTCCCACTCCACACAGAGATGAAAATAGTGAGAGTGACAGCAATTATTTTTCCCTGTCTTAATCTCCTACCCTCGAACAGCAGGAGAACAGCTTATTTCTGCCTGAGCCTGTACTGTCCGTGTTTAGGCCTATGGAAAGAAAAAGTGGCTAATCTCAGAGACAGCATGATTTTTTTAATAATTTATATTTCTACCAAATTTATACTGAGAACCCAAGGGGCACTTGCAAATATTTTAGGTTAAATACTTAAAGAGACCAGTTTAAATATGTAAATGTGTAAATATGTACATTTCAATATATTTATATTACTGTGGTGAAAAAGTGCCACCCTATTTATATGTTAACATTAAATGATCAACATTAATCTTAAAAAGAACCTGCATGCAGACTGGCTGATGAGAGAATTTAGTGTCCAGTCAACAGATGTAGTTTATTAAATACAGTCTCATTATATTCATGAAGGACAGTTTTTTTTCTTACTTATCATGTACCCATCATGCATAATGAATGTTGAATGCTCTACAAATCTAATTTCAAATCTTAATTTAGCATTTTAATCTTGACTCAGGCTTGGCTCTCACTCAATCTTGACTTTGACTCAACTCAGTCATGACCTGGTCTCACCTCTAAAGACCAATTAAACTCAAATTCTGAATATCAGCATGACTGAAACTTCAAGATGTAAAAAAAATAACTATTATAATTTGATATGCTCCATTCTAGAGAAAATTACTAAGTCAAAATTGTATACAGTGGTGGTGACAGGAACCTGATGTTTTGTATTTAATGCCTCTATAAGTCTCCACATGAAAGGTGAATACAAAAATACCTGAGAAAATGTGGCCTAAATGTGTTTTTTTTCCCTTCAAAAGCCACATGAAAAACAATACAATTACAAATATAACGAAATACAATATAATTAAAGTACAAAAGAATACACTATTTTTTAAATGCACCAATATTTAACTATTACTAACGTGACATGTACAAGGCACGAGTAGGTGCACTGGTCATACTGGATAGTAAATCAAATTGCTTTTTTGGGCTTATTACCACCACTGTTAAGAAATCAGAGTCAGAAACGTTGAATTATACACAAAAGTGAGAAAATCAACTGGGCCAAGGTGGACTAACAGATCCTTATATCTAACATCTGAGTAAATGAAAGGAACGGTTTAGAAAATACAGTAGAAAGAGAGGAAAATAAGGAGAAAGATTATGGAGAAGAAGGCAGATAGTGGGTAGATTGGAGGAGGACAGGTAGAGGATGTAGAACTCGTTCTTAATGCAGAGAGTGAAAAGCTGAAGATGGCTGGGGAGCTTCAGTCAGCACCAATTATCGCTCCGATTGACATTTTTGAAGTTGAGGCGATAGAAGTGACCTTCAAAATGGAGATTGGCTGAGATAACAAACTACAAGTGTTTGAGACTCATGACTGTAAGACTTTAGAAGAGTGGCTTTTTTATAGAGCAGATATAGAAAACAACACGTTGCTACTGTTCTGAATTTTCTGTGAACCTGTGCATTACTGTTTTATCCCATTGTAATGTCATTCTGACAGCCCCTTAAGAGAAAAAAACAGCCAGGTTAATACATCATTTTACAGAGATGTTGCATCATATTAAAAGGTATGCTGTTGTACTTTGAGTGTTTCTTTCTCACAAGCCTGATGGGGCCAGTTATTTACTCCACACTTAAGAGTGTAAATCTATTCATACAGATTCAATCACAGTTCTTTAAGGAAACATTAAAAGTGTCATGAAATCTCATTCTGTTTAGTTCCTTTCAGTGAGTAATTTTACATATTACAGATTAAAACTAGTATACTTTTTTGTGTTATAAAAATTACCTTCCATCCATTATCTGAGACTAATCCTTAACGAGTGATGCAGAGGGTGTTGGAGCCTATCCCAGGGGTCAAGTGATGACAGATGGAGGAACACCTTGGACGGGGTGCCAGTCCATAGACTTTAGAATCAAACCAATAATTTGATGCAATGACAGTAAAAAATGTTTTTACTCACAAATAAAATGCCCTGAGCACTTTCTACTGGCTAAATGGGCAATAAACTGAACTTGATGTGCATCCAGCAGGGCCAGTTTTAGGACCATCCTTTGGAGTACAGTAAACACAGCTATACAAAATCTCCCTCTGGAAATAGTTACATATTCAAGATCTGAGCCACAATGCCATTCTCACCATAGAAATATTTAACTAGATTGCCAACAGGGGTCGCACTACTGAAGCCACCACTCAGAAGTATTTCTCTAGTCTCCCCTACAGAATTGAATGTATCATTACCAGTTTTCTGCACATAAAGTTTGATCCTTCTTAATATAATGCATTTGTCTTGTGAAGAGTTTCCTTTCTAGTGTGCACTCACGACCCTAATAAGGATTAAGTAGTTACGGTAACTGAATTAATTAATATATACACATAAATAAGTGCCAATTTTACCACTGTAAGGGAATCAATATATAATGTTTTCTCCAGGCTAACAGAGGTTTACTGCCTCATATATAAGGCATATCATACTTTGCCATACTACCTACTCGATGACATTTGTTGCTGAAAGAATTTATGTGATAATAGGAAGAAATAGAAGAGAAATATCCTTCTACCACTCTGCATATATGCTTCCTTGATTTGAGGTGGGTTTAATTACATGGACTGTGGGTTTAATTACAAGGTCCTAAATATATGTTATAGCAGAGTTAAAACTGTGGTTTAAATGGTTCTGTAAAAGTTTTAACATGCCAGTAATCTATGCTGAGCTCATTAAGTCTTTTACTATTTTGGTGCACATTGCTTATTATCCAGTGAAACTATTTATTATCCAGTACAGCGAAACAGCAAATGAAATGACTCACAATGACATGAAGAACAGATTACAGTGGCCAAGTATACTCATCCATGGATGCAAATTATCTCAACATGAAATCTCCCAAACGACCAACTGGTTTTCATGATGCTAAAAACACAACTTTGCAAAAAAGAGAAGTGCAATGTCAGAATTCTACAGAAAACAGAAAAATGTTGCATATGTTTTTTGCAAACTCATATCTCTACTCGATCCTCTCCCATCAGGAACACTCGAGATGATATCCCCTGATCTCATCCCACACATTGTCTACATTATCAACGGCTCCCTGACAACTGGCCATGTTCCATCTGCCTTCAAGTCTGCTATGGTCACACCGATTCTGAAGAAGCCTTCACTGGACTCTTCAGACATCAACAACTACAGATCGGTATTCCTTTTCTCTTTCCTTTCCAAAGTCTTAGAATGTGCTGTCTATAATCAGATCAACCTCTACTCTACTGAAACTGCTCTACTTGCCATCTCAGAAGAACTTCTAGCAGCGAGATCAGCTGACCTGTCTTCAGCTCTGATCCTGTTCGAACTTTCTGCAGCCTTCGACACTGTCAACCATCAGATCCTCCTTGACACGCTCTCCAAACTTGGGATTTTGGGCACAGCCTGGCAATGGTTTGCTTCCTACCTTGATGACTGGGGGTTCCAGGTAGTATGGCAAGGCTCCCAGTCTTCTCCACGTAGTCTTTCATCTGGTGTTCCTCAGGGCTCTGTCCTAGGACCACGTTTTTCTCCGCAGACTGAGCTCCTCTTCATTCAAGGTAGCCCATCACCAAGCCATGATCTCACGGTTTCTTTTGAAAACTCAGTTATCTCCCCTTCTAAGAAGGTAAGAAATCTTGGTGTTACTTTTGATGAAGGTCTGTCTTTCTTGCCACAGGTAGACCAGATCTCCAGAACATGCAGATTCCTTCTTTACAACATCAGAAGAATATGACCCTTCCTCACTACAAAAGCTATACAGTTTCTAGTCCAGTTTCTTGTCATCTTCAAACTGGACTACTGCAACTCTCTTCTGGCTGGACATCAAACAATGCATCCCTTCTTGTCCTCTCAGTCCTCTATTGTGGATTACCTGAGCACTGTTGTATGTCGCTCTGGATAAGGGCACCACTGGTATCTAGAATATGGCAGCCCAGACGACAACCTAACCAACAGCTGGAGCGACCAGGAGGAGTGGATCAAGACTTTCCATCTGCGGGGCTTCCTCGTGAGCCTTCCCCACTCCGGCATGGTGAGAAAGCCACATGGTCGAAAAGGGGACAGACTCACTTTCCTGGAGCTTGTCGGGTATGCAAGTTCAGAGGAGGATGAGCCCCTGTATGGGTGGAGTGGACGGCTGGAGGATCTGCCAGTGGAACTGGATCGACAGACTTCTTCTTCTTCCTCTTTCAGCTTTTCCCTTCAGGGGTCGCCACAGCAAATCATATGTCTCCTTCTACTTATGTAATCATTGTCCCTCCTCTGGACGTGTCCAAACCATCTCA
This sequence comes from Rhabdalestes septentrionalis, assembly GCA_037832545.1. Classification (NCBI taxonomy): domain Eukaryota; kingdom Metazoa; phylum Chordata; class Actinopteri; order Characiformes; family Alestidae; genus Rhabdalestes; species Rhabdalestes septentrionalis. The sequence continues at coordinate 8,039 of JBBMFX010053263.1, forward strand.
GTCCATCCTCTCTGACTTTATCTCCAAAATATCTAACATGAGCTGTCTCTCTGATGAACTCATTCCTGATCCTATCTATCCTCGTCACTCCCAAAGATAACCTCAACATCTTGAGCTCTGCCACCTCCAATTCTGCCTCCTGTCATTTCCTCATTGCCACTGTCTCCAAACCATATAACATGGCTGGTCTCACTACTGTCTTGTACACCTTTCCTTTCATTCTCGCAGGAACCCTTTTTCACACATCACACGTGACACTTTTCTTTTTGGACAGCCTTCCAAGAAGCGTGGAAGCTGTTATAGCTGCAAAGGGGAGAACAACTCAATATAAAAATCAATATATTTGAATGCAATGTCATTAAAGTTCCTGTTGGTATAATGGTCAGCCGTCACAATACATTGTCCATATAATGTGTATGTCTGGTGTCTCAAATCACATGAATGGAAAAGTGTAAAATTCTTTACACACACTGGTCATATATCATTACGGCATTTATAAGGCCAAGCATTAATTCAATTATTTCATTGCAGATTTAAAAGTTATACTTTGCAGAATGGCATCAAAGGAATGTTGAGTTTTGCTTCTATGTGTGTGTGTGTGTGTGTTTGTGTGTGTTTGTGTGTTCACGTCTGCTGTTCTGGAAACTATTTTGAGTGCTGGCGATGAAGACTGCAACTGCATGGACAACAATAAATTACACAGCATTCTGCAACTTGTCTTTATTTCTTATTCCTTCCTGCTCTGCTTTCAATTCAGTGAAGGGAAATTATTTAAGTGCTTGACGTCACAGATGACGCTCTGTTCCAACAGCCATTTCGAGAAACACTACATGTGTATGAATCAACACACACAGGATGATGTGTTACCCATTGAAGCTGTGGGTCTATAGCCAGAAAAACACTCAGGTCATGTATGCACACTGTAAAAATGAATTGCCAGGTTTAACCTAAAAAAATTACACACTTATAAAACATTATTTAGCAAATATATACCATAGATAAGATGTCTTACATCAATTCCAAAATCAGTTTCACACTGTAGACTTACAGGGCCCATGTCCAGCATTTTTTCTTTTGTACTCCCAGTAGACATTTGTATGCATTTAGATACCAGAAACCATCCTAATTAATTCTTATCCAATCATTTTCCACTTTCTCTTCATCCTGTAGAACAGTAGTCTTAAGGGCCCCCTCAGACCATCCAATTTTTGTATGCATTATGAGTTTGGATTAAATCTGGACCATATGTAGGGCCCTGACAACTGTTCTGAAGACCATTGCCTTTTAATGAAACAGTGTTTTTGTTACTGTTACTTGTTACAGTGATATATGAAATAGACCTCTATTTAATAAAGTAAAATAAAGTGGCTCTTATAGTCATGAATAAACAGCAGTGTGTCCTCAAAGGTACATCACTGGTGCCATTATCAGCCCTATAAACACTCTTTATAGCTTCAACATGAACTGGTTTAAAATGATGAATGAGAGCAAAGTGATGTAGGCAGAATAAACTTAATAAATGAGCTATTTCATGACTTTACAAAAACTGAAAATTAGAATTTTTCGTCATGGTGTGAAACTTTGACAATGTTTATGTAAAAAAATAGGAAATCAGACTACACCTTTTGTGTTCAAGCTGCGATGGTGATGATTAAACATCAAACATAACGCCATAATTCTTAAATCCATTTAATATTGAAGTGGATTCCATATGATTTGTTTATTTTGCAGGAATGAGAATAAAGAGAGTTCTAAAGAAACAAATCACCCTCACACACATCTACACACCTACAGCATTATATTCTTACAGAGTAAGACTCAAAAATGCAATTTTATTCCCCACATACAGCACATGTAACATGCTGACAGTTTTGCAGTTGTGTGTACCTTTCTATGTGCATGTGGAGGGTGGGTGAGACACAGAAAAGGACAGCAATGGCAGAGGGAGGGGCTGCTGCTATAATCCACACAACACCGCCCCCTGCAGGCTAAAACATCATTCATTATAAGCACTCAAGCACTCAGAATCATGATAAATAAACAGAATATGTAAATGTGTAGCAGAGGGTGCAGTTCCCTGATATATGTGTCTGAGCTGTATGTGTATAGCTCCTCAGTTACATCCCTCTAGAAATTAGGATCTATAAAGTAATACTCCAGCATATCTTAACCTTATCTCTGTTGTATTGGTATCATATGTAGAGACATTTTTTAAAAAGAATAACAGACCCCACAGTGGCACAGTAGGTAGTGCTGTGCCTCACTCCTTTAGGATGGGGGTTTGAATCCAGGTCCTGGTCTTGTGTATGTGGAGTTTGCATGTTTCCCTTCATGGTTGCATATGTTTCCTCTGGGGTCTCCTGTTTATCTCACAATCCAAAGAAACGCGAGTCACTGGGGGTTCTAAACTGGGTGTTCTAAACTGACTGGTGTGTGTGTGTGCCTTGCTGTACAGTGTGCTGGTGCCCCACCCAGGGTGAGTCCCTGCCTTGTGCCCGTAGACCCCAGGACAGACTTCGGGCAATCCACAAACCTAGTGGGGAATGAATGAATATGTAACAATATTTGCACTTCACAATCCATTTAATCAAAACACACTTGTTATTGAAGCCTACCATTAAAACGATCATTATTTACATGTATTTAAATTTAAGTTTAATTAAATGTTAGACATGTAAGTTTTTTTAAGATATCAAGTCACAATTTTACTTTTGTCGCAGCTGCCCCCTTAAACCACCCAGCCATTATAAAGAGAAATAGTTAAGTCAGTAAGCCTAAACTTCCTGCTGTAGTGGTATAAGTTTGGATCCATTTTTTTTTATGTCAGAGGAAGGAGGGGTAACCTTTTGAAACCTTTTGATGAATGGGCATGAATGTCAGCGAAAACTAACCAAAAAAATATAAACACAAGTTTTTACAAACAGGGAATACCAGCATTAGAGACACTAATGTGTCAGCAAGAGAAAACAGTGCTTTAATAAAGCAATACAAAGGTATTAATAAACATAGTGCTGGGCTATAAAACTTGATAAAACTAGTTTGCTCAGTTTTAGAGCATGCGCTGATACAGACAACCCAAGGGCCAATCGAG
>JBBMFX010053290.1:0-11126 GCA_037832545.1 Rhabdalestes septentrionalis
AGTGGGTCAAGGTCAAGTTCGACCTGTGCAGGCTAAAGTGCAGGCCATAGTGGATTTTCCCATTCCCCATACCCGACGTGAACTCCGTCGATTCTTAGGGATGGCGGGTTATTACAGAGGGTTTTGTAATAATTTTTCCACGGTAGTATCTCCTCTTACAGCCCTCCTAAGTCCATCTCAGTCGTTCCACTGGTCTACTGCCTGTGATTATGCATTTAATTGCATTAAGTGCCTATTGACTGACGCCCCTGTGTTAAATGCACCTGATTTCACTAAGCCCTTTAAATTGGAGGTGGACGCTAGCTCGGTTGGGGCCGGTGCCGTTCTGTTGCAGGAGGATGGTGCAGGAATTAACCATCCTGTTTGTTATTTTTCAAAGAAGTTCAATAAACATCAGTTGAACTATTCCACCATTGAGAAAGAAACCCTAGCCTTATTACTGTCCTTGCAGCATTTTGAAGTTTATGTGGGTTCCATGTCTCATCCGGTTTATGTGTACACAGATCATAACCCTTTAGTATTTCTCTCACGCATGTATAATCATAATCAGCGCTTGATGCGATGGGCGCTGATTTTACAAAACTTTAATTTGATTATTGAACATAAAAAAGGGTCTGACAATGTCTTTGCCGATGCCCTGTCTCGGGCGGTGTGATACATAGATGTATGTATGTTTTTTAGGGGGGGTATGTTATGTGCCGTGGCACGTAGTGTGTGGTTCTCTCTCTCTCTCTCTCTCTCTCTCTCAGAAAAACCTAAGGAACTAGTTCGTAGTTGTCAGTTTGTGCATCCAGATATAGGGGCTATGCTATGGCAAAAGAGCTTTTAAAGAAGCACTTTGGTGATGATCACAAAATCTCCATCTCATACTTGGACAAGGTTTTAAATTGGCCAGTGATTAAAGCTGAAGATGCAGAGGCCTTACAAGCATTTTTCATCTTTGTCAATGGATGTCTTAATGCTATGAACTCTGTGCAATATATGGAGGAAATGAATCACCCAACTAATATGAAAGCCATTCTCGTTAAACTATCTTACAAAATACAGGAAAAATGGCGAACAAATGCATATGATATACAGGATAGTAGTGATACAAGGGCAAATTTCGCAGATTTGGTTGAGTTTGTAAACCAACAATCCAAAATTCTGTTTTGGATGTTTTGACGTGGGTCACATGAGTAAAGTTTGCCAAAGGTGACTTACCTGCCAAGTATGTTCACTCAAACATCCCATAATACTGCATATCAGTAAAAAATAAATGATTACATCAATAGATAAAACCTCAAAAGACCCATCTGTGACAAATGCTCTAATCAATATCAATCAAACTGATGCTTGGAGCATTACTGGGACTCAGAATGCAAATTTGCTATAGTTCCTGTGAAAGTTAAAATGAAAAAAGCGTGATAAGGTGATTTCTGGCATAAGTCTTTATGGACCCAGGTAGCTCTGAAACATTCTGTACAGAGTCCCTGCTCAGACAATTACAGACAACTGGAAACAGAACCAACATTCTCTTAAGAACTATGACTAAAGAACAGGTTGTAAGGGCATGTATGGTAACTGGCATGGAAATCTGTGGTCTCGAGAGTGATGAGTATCTGGAACTTCCTGAGGTGTACTCCCACACAATGATTCCTGTGTCAGTTGAAAATATTCCCGCACAAGAGGATGTGATGAAGTGGCCATATCTTCAAAATGTGAGGATTACACAAATAGCAGCAGTAATTGGACTGTTGATTGGGAATAATGTGCCAAAGGCTCTAGAACCATGGAGGGCCATTAACAGCCAGGAAAATGGGCCTTATGCTGTTAAGACCATTCCTGGGTGGACAGTCAATGGGCCGCTTGGAAGAGGTGCGCAAAAGGGTGTTATAGCAAATAGAATATCTCTGGTTAAACTCGAGGATCTGCTACAACAGCAGATGAAATATGACTGTCCAGAAGGCCAGCATGAAGACCAACTGGAGATGTCACAAGAGGATCATGCGTTTATGGAAAAGGTATCACACTAAGTAAAGCTGCATGAAGGGCATTTCAGAATCAAATTGCCTTTGAGGAATGACGAAGATGAATTTCCTATTAATCGCTGCCTTGCTGAGCAAAGAGCCTTAAGTCTGAAAAGAAAGCTGTTAAAAAACCCACAATTTCATGAGGAATACAAAAATGTTATGGCTGATACTCTGAGGAAAGGTTTTGCTGTTCCAATAACACCTAAGAACAAGCAAGAGGCAACCAATGTGGGAAAGATATGGTATATTCCTCACCATTGGGTATACCATCCAAAGAAATACAAGCTAAGTGTAGTGTTTGACTGTGGAGCCACTTACCATGGCATGTCTCTCAATTCTAGTGATGTTACGAGACGTGTGTGGAGTCCTGGAGGGGGCGTTTCTGTGAACCGCGTATCGAGGCTTGCTTCGTTTAGAGGAGGAGCCAAAAATGATGACGTCTGAAGCCTCGCTGCCTGCTGTACCACGTGACTGCCTCGGAAAGTGGTTCAGATTTTGCCGCGAGGTTTGACAGCAATATAAACCCCTCAGGCCCCATTCAAAATGTGGGTTTTTGATAGAGAGTTGCGGTCAGTTCAGAGATTCAGAGACTTTTGTTTATTGTGCAAAAAAACATGTAACAGACTAGGTTTTGGCAAAAGGCTGTTGCATTCATCACTGATGTTGAGGCAATGTTCCACCAAGTTCATGTCACATGGCAACCGGTGAGGAAGGAGTAAAATGAGGCACAGGCACAGGTTGCCATCCGAAGGTAGGATTTTATTTAACTAACTAAACATAGAAAATAATCGGCTCGAGGGCCAGGAGAAATGAAGACATAACAAATACAAAGTGTATGCTCTCGTGCTACAACTAAGCATACTGAACATATGTAGCAGAGGAGAGCCAATAGACAAAGACTAAACATAATTCACTGAACTAAACACAGGTGAGATAATGAACTGAAAAGTGAGGACAGGTGAGGTGGAAAAACAGGTGACCTTCTAGTCCAATGACTGGGCTGATCCCTCCGGCCATGCCGGCAGGGGTGTCACAAAGGTTTCGCCCACAGTTGGTTTACGCCCTCCAGTGGTCGCTGGGCGGAACTGTGACAGTTCATGTGCCAGATGAGGACACAGATCTTTTAAGATTCTTGTGGTGGCCTGATGGAAAACTGAATAAATGCCTTGAGGAATACAAGATGGTCGTACACATATTTGGAGCTGCATCGTCCCCAAGCTGTGCAACTTTTGCTTTACAGCAATGTGACAGAGACAACATCGGCAAATATGATGCAGAGGTCATAAAGAGTGTGCTTAGAATTTTTTACGTTGATGATTGCCAAAAATCTGTGAGCTCTGACCAAGCAACATACGACTCAGTAAAAACCTCATCAGTTTGTGTGCTACAGGTGGTTTTAAATTGAATAATTGGATAAGTAACAGCAGGTCATTGCTTTTCTCCATCCCAGAACAAATACGAGCAAAGGAGATGAAAGATCTGGATCTGGATCAGGACATATTACCCATAGAAAGAGCTCTGGGGTTACAATGGTGTACTCAGTCAGATTCATTTGTCTTCAAAACCCTACTTCATGACAAACCTCTTACCAGGCGAGGAATCCTATCTATGGTGAACTCCATCTATGACCCCTCGGGCATGTTGGCACCAGTTATCCTCTCTGCAAAGCAGATACTTCAAGCGCTGTGTGGTTTAAGTCTTGCTTGGGATGATCCAATTCCTGAGCGTTTGGAGAAGAAATGGCTTACATGGTTAACAGACATCACAGAACTTCAAAGTTAAAAGATGCTTCATGCCTGAAAATTTGGGAAGCCTTATTTCAACTCAGTTACATCTTTTCTCGGATGCCAGTGTGGTCGGGTTTGGCACAGTTACATATTTAAGGCTGCTGGATGACAAGCATAAAGTTCACTGTACATTTGTCATGGGCAAAGCAAGAGTTGTGCCACTGAAACCTATCACTATCCCCAGGCTTGAGCTCAAAGCATTTACAATGGCAGTGCGAATGGATCAGACCCTAAAGGCAGATCTTGAAATCCCTCTGGAATCATCAGTTTATTGAACATATAGCACATCTGTGCTTAAGTATCTGAGAAATGACACCTCTAGGTTTCATACTTTTGTTGCTAACAGAGTGACCAACATCCGTGCAGCTTCTGATGTCACACAGTGGAGGTATGTCTGCAGCAGTCTGACTCCTGCTGATTGTGCACCAAGGGGTTTATCAGTGATGCGTCTCCAGAAGTCTAGATGGATCCAAGGCCCCAAATTCCTGCCAAGATCCGAAACAGAATGGCCTCTATGTCCAGAACTTGGATTGACAGAGGGTGATCCTGAAGTAAAAGTCTTCTCTGTCAGTGTTGTATCTGCAGAAGAAGCTGTGAATAGGGTAACAAAATAGATTACATACTATTCAGACTGGCATCGCCTCAGACAAGCTGCTGGGTGGATACTAAAAATAAAAAATGCACTAATAGTAGCCTTTAAGGAAAGGAAAGAAATGAAAGTTACATTAGAAAAAAGAACAATGCTCTCTGTGGACGACTTACAGGATGCAGAAAAGGCCATTATTCATTTCTGTCAGTCAGCAGTGTATAAGGATAAACTTGCATCTCTAAGAAAAGGAACACCTGAAAAGAAAAACAGTCACATACATAAACTTACCCCAGTTCTCCATGATGAAATAATAATATTTCCACCAAGTTCATGTCACATGGCAACCGGTGAGGAAGGAGTAAAACGAGGCACAGGCACAGGTTGCCATCCAAAGGTAGGATTTTACTGAACTAACTAAACAAAGAAAATAATCGGCTCGAGGGCCAGGAGAAATGAAGACATAACAAATATAAAATAATCAGTGTATGCTCTCGTGCTACAACTAAGTGAACATATATAGCAGAGGAGAGCCAATAGACAATTACTAAACATAATAGTTGGTGGACAGTTGGTCAACTCTGCAATGCCACTTGATTCTAAGCACCCAGCCATTCTACCAAGAAATAATCATGTGACAACACTCATAATCAAACATGTGCACGAAACTATCGGACACAGTGGCAGGAACCATACGCTATCTAAGGCAAAAGTATTGGAGACCAAAAGCTAACTCTTCCGTTAGGACAGTGATTGCAAAATGTATCCCTTGCAGGAGAATGAGTGGTATCAGAGGTACACAATTAATGTCAGACCTCCCTCAGTACAGATTATTACTGGATGAACCACCTTTCACTAACGTGGGTGTAGACTTCTTTGGCCCATTTGAAATAAAGAGGGGTAGAACTTTTTTAAAGCACTTTGGGCGTGATCTTTACATGTCTTAACATCAGAGCAGTGCACATAGAGGTTGCACATACACTAAATACAGACTCCTGCATTAATGCAATAAGGAGGTTTACAGCCAGAGGACGCACAGTGAACACCATGAGATCTGATAATGGCACCAATCTCATCAGAGCGGAAAGAGAATTACGAGAGTCAATTTAAGATCTGGACAACCTCAAAATCCACTCCCACTTGCTTAGAAATCACACCATGGTGGAGTCTGGGAGAGGCTAATAAGAACTGTTAGATGCATTATGGGATCCTTAGTACGGGAACAGACTTTGGACGAGGAAGGACTGGCCTCAACCTATGTGTGGTTGAAGCCATAATCAATGATAGACCCATTTCTAAGGCCTCCAATGATCCCTCGGATCTGGAGCCGCTCACCCCAAATCACCTCCTTCTCCTCAAAGGAAAGCCTTCACTACCTCCAGGAGTATTCAGTGTAAAAGACTGTTAGGTCAAAAGGAGATGGCATCAAGTGCAGAACATGGCAGACCTCTTTTGGAAAAGATGGGCAATAGAATATTTGCCAGAGCTGCAAGAAAGGAAAATTTGACAAAAAAAAAGAGAAACCTTGTTGCTGGCGATATTGTCCTTATAGTGGATGACTCTGCTCCTAGGAACTCATGGGTCATGGGGCGAATAACACAAACAAAAGGGGATTCGTAATACAAGTGGATGTACAGACCAAGACTAGCACCTTAATTAGGCCCATCACAAAGCTGGCCATACTTCTTGAAGCCTCAGAATGATACCCTGATTTCTTTGGTTTTCTACATTGCATCTGCATACTTTCAAAATGTTTTTTGAAAAACAAATGTCAAAATTTTTGGATGATCATTTTAATTTATAATTTATTTTTGAAGGATTTTATCAACTGACATGTGAACTTTGTAGACTACAACAAAAGAGAAACATTTTGAATTGTTGACTTGGAACATATAAAGCCGTTATGGCTCCTATGGTTTTTGTTTATAATTGTACTTTCCTGAACAATTATGGGCCGGAGTGTTGGAGCCAGAATGAGCTTTTTACTATTTAAGAATTTGATCACAGATAACATTTATTTTTTGTTTACATTTCATATATCTTAAAACAAATAAAATGATCTGTGTATTATTGTCTCTCCTTGGCAGTATGGAAGTGCAAGGTGATTTGGTCCCTCCCATTTCAGACATGTGACTGTAGCACCTGTTCTGTTGGGTCTAATTTAATCAAGGGATTCACTAATTTTCTCTCAGGTAACTCAGGTGGCAATCCATGCAGCTTGACGTTTTTTGACTGCGACAAGTGTTATTCTATTGTATTTGGTGGAATAATTGGAAACAAAGGAACTGTAAATCTGTGGAAACATGCATTTCACTCCCATACTGCACGGTAGGAACAATTATTTTCTGACATCAAGGTCTAAACCATCCTCATTTGGAGATCAAATAAAATATCTATTCATCAAACAAGTCCACTGTCATTTCATTTGAGAAAAGGAAACGCTTGAGCATGTCAACCAAGAAGTGCATGAATGAATGCATGAATGAATCACTTTTGAATATTTTTTAAAATTATTTAATGGATCCGTGTGATTCACCCGGGTGGGTCATGAATCACACAGTTCTAATGCTGATACACTGTTAACTTCAGTAGCTTACTTGGTACACTAATGACCTATGTATTTCTGAGAATTGTACATAGTTTGTGCTTCATGTAAACTTTATGTAGACCTTTAATATGCTACATATCATTCTTTGTCGTTTGTCATAAATCACCTACAAACTCATCGTGTGTAGCATTTCATATAACGTGTACAAACATGAATATGTAGAGAAGTGAAACACACCACTCCATAACACTGCATTTGACCCACCAAATGAAGCAGAAGGCACCTATCAATACAGCATGTGTGGGGACGGTACCTTGCTCTTGAGCAGAAATCACGCTCACTGGATAAATGCCCTTGATGCTGATAGCAGACTATAAATGTATTATAATTTATATTTTATATAATTTATGATTGGGTTGCAGAACGAAGTGATGTATGTTACTTCAATGCTGTCCATTACAGGGCTGCGGAGCAACCTCCAGCGCTACGGTTATTAGTCTTATTGTTATTATTGTTATTATTATTATTATTATTATTATTATTATTATTATTATTATTATTATTATGGAAGTGTCTATTTGCCCATATTGCACATTTGTACATTGTTCAGATTTGACCGCAACACAGCAGGAAGTTGGCGGGCTGCAAATGCAGGAACACTTACTTGTAAATGAAAGTTTTATAGTCGCAGCAATGGCAGCGAAGGAGGATGCGCTATACGACTTTCTTCGCAATCGAGGAGTGTCAGAAGATGCGTTAAATCTCATGACTGAGGAGAAGGTGATTTAAACTAATGATAAAATTCTTTATTTTAGATTGTCTTATGTTTTTGCATATGCATCCTCCACAGCAAACAATAGCCGTGTTTACATGGACACACATTTTTCTTTTAATCCGATTCATTACGGTAAGAGATTAAAAACGTCTCATGTAAACTGTTTGGTTGGGTTCTTTTAATATGATTAAATTGAATCGGATTGAAAAACAAGTGTCCTTGTAAATGCAGCTAATAGTGTTTGATACCTTGAGTTGGCAATAAAAGCTACCGTTAGCCAAGCCTAATGATCGAAACAGCTTGAAGGCTTTCGTTTGTTGTAGTTACAGTACAGTAGGTACTTGTCTTGGCCACAAAGTAACCTACTCATAAATATATTATCTTGCACTCAAACACGTAAGTAATTTCTTAATCCAAAAACGGCTGCAAGGAAAATTATGTTGCTACGCTTAGTAGGCTGTTACGCACATTAACACAGCTTAGTCTTTAGGCTGTAAAAGCTACTGTCTTGACACAGGGCCAATTATTAGCATAGAAAGTAATAATAATGAGTATTATTTCACGAAGCCTAGTCTACATAATATATAGATAGATAAATAGATATACTTATAATTATGTTATGTCGAAATAACGAGATATTTTCTCGTTATAACAACTTCTTATGTCGAAATAACAAGATATTTTCTCGTTATAACGACTTATGTTGAAATAACAAGATATTTTCTCGTTATAACGACTTGTTATGTTGAAATAACAAGATATTTTCTCATTTTAACGACTTCTTATGTCTAAATAACTAGATATTTTCTCGTTTCAATGACTTATGTTGAAATAATGAGATTTTTTCTCGTTATAACAACTTCTTATGTCGAAATAACAAGATATTTTCTCGTTATAACGACTTGTTATGTTGAAATAACAAGATATTTTCTCATTTTAACGACTTCTTATGTCAAAATAACAAGATATTTTCTCGTTTTAATGACTTATGTCGAAATAACAAGATAATAACTCGTTATAATGACTTCTCATCTCCAATATTTTTTTTTCAAATGTGGTTCAGGGCTTCCGTATCAAATGACTTTCTGGATGAGTAAACATGGAGAGGAATGTAGTTTTGGGTCAGAAATGTGATTTAGCAGTCCAGAAACTTAAAACATGTATTTTTTTGTTCATTAGGGCAAAATCTCCTGTTCTGAATGCAGGACAGCTCTGCGAACGCTGGAAACGCATTTTTAGCTCCAGAAAGCGCATTTAGTCACAAGCATTGATCTGTTGCTTTAAACAGTACATATTTACACCTTTCACTCTCAAATGACTTTCTGGATGAGTGAACATGGATAGGAAAGTAGTTTTTGGGTCAGAAATGTGATGTAGCATGCCAGATACCTAAAACACATTTGTTGTGTTCATTAGGTCTGAATCTCCCTTTCTAAGTGCCTGAGAGCTCTAAGAACGCGAGAAATGCATTTTCAGCTCCAGACAGCGCCTTTAGTCACAAGAACGTATCTGTTGCTTTAAAAAGTACATATTTACACCTTTCATTCTCAAATGACTGTTTGGAGGAGGAAACATGGATAGGAAAGTAGTTTTGAGTCAGAAATGTGAGTTAGCAGGCCAGAAACCTAAAACATATTTATTGTGTATCATATAGATGCTTTTTGTTGCATAACCTTATGTGAAAATTATGAATGTACACATATATTTTTTAAGTACCAGATCAGTGCTCATTACTAAAGGTGCTGTTTGGACCTGAAAACGCTTTTCCAGCACTCTCCACTCTCTCAGACCTTCAGAAAGGCAGATTTGCACAAAGGATACACAATAAATGTGTGATAGGTTTCTGGCCTGTGTAAAGGAAATTCACATTTTAATCATTTTATTCATTTTCTTTATTCCTTTACATGTATTCTCACTCAGTATTCAGTCAGTGATTCAATGATTCATTTATTCAGTTCCTGATTGTTGTCTGATTCATTTAAGGTTAAGCAGAAGTTATAGGTTTAGTTATAAGAGACTAAACATAAGCAACTTTATGAGTAGGGGGTAGGGGGACTCAGGGCAGTGGCGTCAAAAGGTCTCTGGTCAGTCAGGAGAACAACATGTTTCGCCTACCTCAGTCTGGTGCAGCACTTACAAGGAAATTCTGATGCCACAGCACAAGGGCTAGACGTAACATGAGCAACTTGTGAGCCTGTGAAGTCTTTGTCACCGTCGCATCCCCTCGTAGCTAGATAGGTTATGTGGGCCAAAGGTGACCATCTGAGGAAGAGGATTGATTTTCCTTTTCCTAATATGTGCATGGTCCCCGGGGAGGTGACAATGCATAGAGGCTCCCATAGGACAAGTCCTATAAAGACTGTAACTTAGAACTGGGAGGTGGAGACAGACTTCAGTAGTCACTCAGGAGGCTCTGAACTCACTCCGCTCTTGCAAGTGCGTAATAAACGTTTCTGATTCTTCTTGAACAAGGCAGACCTTTGTCATTTTTGGCTGGTTCTTCTCACCGGTGTCAGCATTTAGCTGACACCTGCTAAATGATATTTCTGACTTAAAACTACTTTCATATAGAACACTGTTCACAAATATTGTTTAAAGTTCCCAATCACTACTTGTGTCTAAAGGCGGTGTTTGGTCCAGAAAACTCTTTTCCAGCGCTCTCAGCTCTCCCAGAGCTTCAGAAAGCAGATTTCCACATACTGTAGTATACACAATAAATGTGTGATAGGTTTCTGGCCTTCTAAATCATTGTGTTTCAAAATTACTTTCAAATGGACTTTTTTGGTTGCAGAACATCATGTGAGAATGAACACTGTACACAAATTGTTTAAAGTACCAGGGGCCTCATTTATAACCGTTGCGTATGCACAAAACAGACCTAAAATATGCGTACGCCTGTTTTTACGCACAAGTTGCGATCTATAGAAAAAACTTGATGGCAGAATGTGCGTATATTTGCGCAAACTCTGACCCATGTGTACGAACATTTTGGAAGAAAAAAATGTGACGCGAGTGAAGAGATTCAAAGAATCAAAATGTTTTCTGTCATTTGTACAATACAGATTACGTTTCTTTGTGCAATTAATTTCTTTCTTTGCTTTCCACACACAAATGTCGAGGTTAGGTTAAGCAATTTAGTATTTAAACAAAACAAAATGAGAACAAAGTATGTAAAATAAAATAAAATAAATAAGTGTGACGTGCAGACACGTATAATATTCTGCATTTACACATGAATGGAATGTGCAAAGGAGCAATAATCACAGTAAGAGGGTGAATATATTAGTGCATTTATAATAATTCCTTGTGTGCCTTGATACCTAGATGTGTGCTTTTGGAGCTTTGTGCTGAACTGGGTCCAAATTTTAGAGAGACGAACCGCACAATCCCGGTACAAATACAGGCAATAAGGGCTCCA
>JBBMFX010053301.1:0-11126 GCA_037832545.1 Rhabdalestes septentrionalis
ATAGTCATAGGCACTATGGGGGAGGAGAGCACTTCAGTGGAAGAGACGACATCCTGAAGATCAGAATTTTCAGTGGGGGGTGTTTCAACGGTTTGGTGGAGGCTCTGACTTTTCAGGGATAGGGCGAGCATATGAATATTACTACAGTGAATAAACTATTCTTTATCCCATTTTTGAGTGTCTCCCGTAGCCCAGTTCACTTCAGGGTTGTGAGTCAACAACTATGGATGTCTTAATACGATGGGTTCCTTGAGGCATTGGGTAAATAAAAATTCAAGATGCTCCTCATGGAAGAGCCCAGCACACATTTTAATGGGTAGAGTTTGTCTGCATTGATAGTGTGGATCTTTAAGGATGAAACATTCTTTTGATTGGAATACCTTATATTTTCACAAGTGTTTTGCTGATGAATTTCCCAGCTGAGGTTTGAGACTAGGAGGGCTGAAAGAAGACGTGTTGGGCATTTCAATGCAGTTCCACTAGGAGTTCTAATTGTGATTGGCTATTTCAAACTCTTGGAGCACTCATCACCTCGGAATAGTTAGATTGTTGCTCTGGGCATAGTTGGCAGTTAATGAGCTGGTTATTGGGAGCTCCATAGCAAAAGCAGAATGAGGATATCCACCTCCTTGTCCCCTTATCTTGATTGAATCATGTGTTTCTTATTTGCATGGCTTCACTAACACCTACTGAAAAGAAGGCCTCTTTTGGGACTGAGGTTTGGTTTTATGTTGTCTTCGTAAGTTATCTAGTCGACTAGAGAGCACAGAATTTTGTTTCAGGGAAAATCTTTGCTTCGACATGCTACTTTTTTTTTTTTTTTAACTCTCATACCAGCCCCAGAAATACATTGTTTTAAAGTTGGTTCGTTGAATCCACTAGCTGTGGCAAGAGTACAAACTGTAAAGCAGCTAAAATATTAGCTTGTCATGAGAATAAAAAAATATCTAGTATCTTAAACTTGTATGGTTTTTGGGTCCATGTCAGTGCTTTATCAGTGAGCAGAGTTTCCATGAATGCTCTTTTGGCTTCGACAGAAGGAATGACTTATTGTGGCGTATATGAAATACAACAAACATCGGAGTAAAAAGCTTTCCTGAATCAGAACAAGGCAGAAGTGGTGGCATCTTCAGGTGGCAAGACACTGGCTGGTAGCTGTTTTTTTACACATTTTACTAAATCAGTGTTAGTATCTGTGAACTTTTCTCAAATAAGCATACATTTTTATTTGGAAATAACACAAGGCTCTGTTCTTGAGCCATTTACATGTCCTGTCCAGCATTGTTCACTGGACATATAGCAGTTTTCTAAATTTGCTGTTAAGCAAAGAGAAAGTAACAGTTTATAATTCATTTGGAAATGTGTCTCTGTAGGCTAAAAATGAAAGAAGGAATCAAATCTAATATCTAATACATTGACTCAAATCTAACATATTTATAGCAATGCTTATAGTCCATAATCTATCACTTGCATTCTGTCATATATAAAATACAGCTATGGTGCCCCCATTAATCTGGTTACATGAAACTGAACAATTGTTAATTATGATGTCATTCTTTTTGTTGATTCTTATAGTTTTGTTGATTTAATTTTTTTATTTTGAAAACCTTTTGTTTCTTATATTTCTCTGTTGTTTTAGTTCAGACTGTAATACATTTTTGCGCCGCAGCTCTAGCACAGCCACCACAAATTGAAATCTTAAAAGTCTTTCTCTGAAAAAGTGGCAGTTCATGTGTGTCCCCAGACTACAGTACCTGCCAGTGTAATTTGTGACCCTGAACTGGTACCTTTGTATTTTTTGTCAATGTGGGGAGCTTGGTGATGTTCACTCCCAAAGACAATTAGCACTGACAGTCAAGCATCTTCTTTTGTTTTGTTGGACAGTGGACATTTCCACTAGCTCTTTGGTAATTGTGTGTCTAAATGTCAGAATATACCCACAGTGGCATTCACCTTGTTCACAGCTCTCAGAGCTGCATACTGAACAAGAAGGAAATCTTTATCAGGCAAGTACTTATACTGCACATCTTTAAAAACAATTACCCTCGTCTTTAACATGGATGAGTTAAAAACCTCCTTGCAGTCAACCTTAAACCCAAATACTTTTTTTACCCGCTTTGCTAAACTGCTAAACTTTAATAAATCAAAATGACCAGTTTTACAAAATGTTCTTTTGACTTCACATCAATTTTCTTTTCCATCACGACCGTAACTGTCTAAGCATTGGTTCCATCAATTGCGATGTTGAGAGTCCCAGACAGTGTAAATGGCCTCAACCCCTCTCTCCTCCCATGACTCTAATATTCATTAGCTGATGTAACAGAATTGGTAATTAGTGTTCTCCTCCAAATGCATTGAGCAGTTTCAATGATGTTGCACTGGCAGCAGTTTGGAAAGGAGTTGTGCAATCTTTAAAAAATTTATTTTACTGATGTATACTGCAGTATTACCAGCAGATATTTAGGCGGGCTGGAGAATCGTGAGCAAACGTTAGTCTGTCATTTCCAGTACAAAACGTCAGTGTTCCACCTTGGACAACACTTACCCAGGGCAGTGTGCACTACAGAAACAAATGCTCAGTGCGCACAATGCACTACATTCCAGTGCACTCACGTATTTGCACGATTTCAGACAAACTCTGGGGTTCAACAGTCAGGTGGAATCGGACATGACAGAAACTGAGGAAAATGGACAAAGCAAAAATGGAAATTTCAAAATTTTTCAACATTATTCTGGCCTGTTCACCAGGACACCAGGGGTGGTATAAAAATATCAGCCCCCAATATCGGATATTCCTCAGACAGATGCAGTTTTACAAATCATTTAAGCAAAGTTTGTCTATCCTAATTTATACATTAGTCTATACACTATTTATAGGAGACATGTACAAAACACATTTAGTATTTTTATAATGAAATTATCTTTTGCTTGGAACTTTGACAGATCAATTATTGGATTCTTAATGAAAAAAGGCTGAATTTAAGAACACTGATGCACTGGAACTGTTTACCTTTGTAACCTTCTCATTATTGGCAACAGAAAGCTACAGTATTAGAATTCTTCTACTTTATATAGAATGATTTGAGTCAAATGTTTGAATTCATACCACATTTCTTCGTATTCTTAAACATAGCACTGCCCACCAAGTGTGTCCTATCCTTGTCAAAGATCCCAAATGTTCTGGAGAAAAAAAATCACTTAGTGCTGCATTGATGCTACACATGCCTTAAGCGCTCATATGAGGAAAACTCTCCATTCAAACCTGTACAGTCTATTTTTTTCTGCTGCCTCTGCTGATGGTGGTGAGGGGGTCGGGAGGAAAGAGGCAAAAGGAAAGTGTGTGAAGAATGAAAGACAATGGGAGATAGAGGTGGAACAGGGATGGGAGGAGAGAGGGAGAGAACAGGAGAGCAGTTTCCATAGCAACTTGGGGGGCGCCTGCTCCAGGAACACCGTTTTGGCGGCGAGCCTGCCGATAGAAAGTTGCTGTTCAGATTTAATTGCTGTGGCTACAATTCAGCTAAATCTCCTCTAAGTCTCAGTGAATTATGGATGATGTTTGTTTAGGAAAATAAAAGTTGCGTCCGAGATGAAACATCCCCATGAACCATGCAAGCTTCTTATGTATACCAGACAAGGGATGTGTGGTAGAATACCTTGCATGGCATTAGATAGTTGTTTTCAAAATGCTATGGAAACACTACATGACCTCTATAAGAAAATCCAAGGTTACAAAGGGGTTAGTAGTCTTTTGAGGTTGTGAGTAAGTCATGTAAGAGCATTATATTTTTACCAGCTCTATTTACCATACAGGTACACTTTGTAATTTACAATCATGGACTATTACATTATGTAGTCCACAGATGTAGCCCATCTGTTTCTCTGCAACATTTGACAGCCCGTTTTTCCCAGTTGGTTGGCACCACCAATAGGACCTCCAGAGAGCAGATATCTGGATGCTGGATAATGTCAGAACACTGTTTTCACACTGTGTGAGTGTGGAAGCAAACCCCAGCCTCTGGGTGGAAGTTTTACTTACTATGCTATACACACACTGAAACAACATGTCTAAATTCCCATTTGATTTATTTAATACTTGCTGAGGCATTGTGTGATTTCAGTCGAAATCACAATGACAATATCAACCTTCTTGTTTTAGATGACATGGGTAAAAAAGTAAAACATCAGACTTTAAAACAAGACATCACTGATCTGATTTAAAATCCTAGCAGCAATAATTCCAAAAGCATAACATAAAAAAAATGCATCATTTTGTCTCTGTAATTTGGAAACTCAATGTAGATTCAATGTAGATAGATTCTACAATGTAGAACTAAAACTGAAACCAAACTCAGAATAGAGGAAAAAACTAATCTGAAAACTCTCCTGGCAAGAACAATGATGCCTAAATCATTTTATTATAAATGTTTATGCCTTTCAGTTTCAGTAAGCTGGATCTATGCCTCCAATCTATGCGAGGGTAATATAGGTTTTTGTGTGACAAGCTCATTTCCAATTTCAAGGTCCAGATTCTTAATATACATAACTATCATTTTTGGATAAATTACCATCAAAAATAGAATTTTACGAAAGTCACACATTTTGCAAGTACATTTTAATTTGTGGTTTTGAGCCACTGGACCCAATCATACTTCTGCTGTTGTAGTTACAATGGCAGGAGTGTTAGCTTGCATGTATATGGATCAATATTCTAATATTGTCTATTAAACTTTATAATCCATTTCTTGTTTGAATACACTAATTACTCTTTCATATCTATATCAGGGTACAGGGTACCGATTCCTTGTTAAAAAGATTTAATGTGTGTTTATTATAGTCCCTAGGGGTCCACAAACCTTTATTAATTGATAATTAATAAACGTAAGTAATTTATAGTAGCTACCAAATTAATTAAGTTGCGCTTGATAACTGAATAATAAGCCTTTATTTTAGGGGTAATCTATGGATGAGGACAGTCCAGCACACAGGTATTCCAAAATGGGAGAAAAGTCGAGGTAACCTTGTTCTCTGATGAGATGTTTTCTTTACTCAAGTCCTTACACCCAAACACCACTGATTCACACTCTCACACAGAGACACACACACACACACACCACATAACAGACACCGAAACTGTAACAGGTGTAGTGTTCAAAATTAAGATGAGCCACTTTCAGGGGAACTCTGCTGTGAAACAGCTTAAAATAAATTGGCCTGTTTCAATTTTTCTCACTTTCTTTTCAAGTCAAATGGGCGCTCAAATCAGGGGTCAGGCACTGGGCAAACGTTTTAATGGAACACTCATAATGGCTGTTGCAAACTCGTATAACTTCTCCAAAAGTTATCAGAGTGGAAATGGTTGGAGTCAAAATGTTCAGTTTCAGTTCAGGTGAGGTGAAACAAATCTAGAGTTGGTGGAGACAGCTTGCCATCCACTGATGGCGAATATGTTTCAGTGTATGATTTCTGTGACATTGATGAAAAGGTGCTGCAAATGTGCAGCCTCACAGGCATTAATTAAAAAACTCTGGCTCTCATGAAAAGGACTCTCTGACGTTTGTTGGCCAAACTGAAAATGTCAGTTTGAATAAACCTTCAGAAGTGACAGTTAGTGTCGGCGATGGTATAGCATGGTATCAGGGGCGTCGGAAGCATTTTTTTATGTGAGGGGGACACGTGGTGGTGGGGTTTCCATGTGGGGGCGGGGTTTGTATGTGGGGGCGGATTTTGTGTGGCAGCAGAGTTGCTGCTTGCGTGCAAATCTCGTCCTTTTAGGGGGTGGGGGTGTTTGGCTCCGTTAAATCGTATTTTCCTCCAACTCATCACATGCAAGTTAAGTGCCACGTCAATGCACAGACAGGCTGCTCAGATTTCCAGTGGTGTGTAACCTTCTATCGGTTTAGTGGAGTGGATTATTTCACAAAAGATTCAAGAGCGCTGGTGAACTAATTATTTATGCTAAATGTGGGGGGGTCCAAACGTATAATTATGAAATGTGAAGGTGGCATGTCCCCCTCTGGTTGAATGGTGCCCATGCATTATATTATTATATAACCAGCAGGTGCATGTTGCATCTGGAGGCCTAGTGGTTACGGTGTTGCCCCTGCAATCAGAAGGTCATGGGTTTGAATCACAGGACTGCTTGTGGCACCACTGACATACCCTTGAGCAAGATACCATTCCCACTCACTGTTACCTGGGCGCTGTTTCTGGCTGCCCAATGCCTCACTTTGAAATCATTCATTAAACAAATTTTGGTCACAGTTGTAGTACATGCTCGTGATGTAGGTTATGTGTATGATTGTGTCGGAGGGGGTGGGAGTGGTGGTGATGGGGGTGACTGTCATTAAGAGGAAGAGGTTCGGGAGGATATTGGGGGTGCTTCCCAAATATAATTTCCTTTGAAGCTGCCCCCCTAGCCAACCACCCAGGTGCTCCATGCCTAGAAATGCCCCTGTCTGGGCAATTAAATGAATTCTAACCACCTGTGCTGATTCTGACAGTCCTGATGGTTTAAATTAATCCTCACATGCTTAATGTATAAGTGATGTAAGTGAAAACAGGCAGAGCCAGAGAGTGCAGAAGATAAAAGAGTGGGATTTGTCCATGCTCAGACAGCAATTAAGCATCTCACCACAGGAACTGAAACAGCCAGTGCTGTACCTTTTACTGTTATTTTGATGAGGGGTCCAATAGCGGAGTGCAGGTAATTAGCAGGCCCCTCATCGCTGGGCTGACAGGAGACTGGGTCTGGGGAGAATGCAGGAGCAGGCAGGCTGGGCAATTGCAGGAGAAGAATTATTCTGCACTGAGAGAACAAAATGCGGCCTGAGAACAAAAGAAATTCTGAGACTGTTCAGAAGGCTGAGATCACGGCAGGCATGACCATTAACAATGCAGCGCTCAATACAGACATCCACAGACAAAGACAACGAGGCCTTGAAGTTTTGACGTTTTAATTAATACTTTGTGAGTCGTGTTTTGTGTTTACAAAGAATAATATGGGATTAGTTTGTAGCTTGCATTCAGTCTGATGCTTTAATCACTTGAATGAATATCTAGTAAAGACTGTAAGAACATTATATTCCAAGTTATTTCGGAACATTTGGTCCTTTCATCATGAAAGCTTCACACAATGTGAAGCAGCAGAGCGCCTGCTGTTTTCAAATGATGCAGAAAATGTAAAATCAGAGCAAAAATACGTGTTTTTCTCTGGACAGCTGATATGCAGACATCATTGTATTAAACTTAACAGGAAACGTATATGAACTTTATCCTATAGCAGTAGCGAGTGTGTGAATTCTACTTGCACATTCCTCTGCTTTGCCACTGTGAGATGGGAAACCTATGAACAGAGGAGGAGTGCATGAGTGACTCCTCTAATGTGATGAAGTTGAATATTACATGATGTGTCAAGTAATATATGTGAACAGGAAGGGACAGACATCTGAGGACATGCTGCTGTTCCATCCGGTATCACCCCATTCACCACTTCCATACATCCACAGCACTCCTTAAGCAAAATACTACTTACTCTCACTGTCAGAACAAAACTTTCTAAACATTTTTTCTTACTAATGGACGTACAATCTCATGTGGGAATTTATTCCATTACTGCATGGGCGTCAACTGTGGTGAGTTGTAGGAAAACCCAGAATGGATTTCCATTGGTGTGTGTTCTTCTATCAATTAAGTGGAGTGGATTCTTTCGCGAAAGTTTCATAATTCAGCAGGGGTTTCCAAACACCCCCACCCCCTAAAAGGACGAGAATTCCACCCATGCCTAAACCCCACCCCGCATCCAAACCCCGCCCCCACACGTCCCCCTCACATAAAAAATGCTCCGATAGCGCTGCATTGTTCACAATGGTATCAAACTTTCAAGATGATAGAAAAAGAAATGCATAATAGAAATAGAAATTGTGGTTTAAAAATATTAAAATTACACTGATATACATATTAAATATTTATATTTATAATACACATTGATCAACATACTACACCAAATCTCTTGTCTCTTTGAAATAGGAAAGTGTTAAAATCTCACTCCCCCCTGCAAATGTAAAAGATGTACAAATTCCCTGTATGCAAAGCTGGGTGACATCATTAGACCTCACCTGCACACATGTAGTGCCGGTACTTAGCCATGGGTGAGGGCAATGTTCCAGACAGCCTGAGCAAAGCCTGGCTATTTCATTTCCAATTTACAGAGATCTTGATCAAATAATGTAACCTGCAATCAAGTTCCTGAGAAACATTTGGTACAATGTTTTGCTTTTCCTCAGGTGCCACTCAAGGCAAATTCCAGTTTCATCCTATATGGACCCTGCTCTTATTTCCCCTCTGGTCCTAGACACCTTCTCACTTCTGACCTGTTTGTTGGTGTCTGACTTTAGACTGCTATTATCTGACTCTCCTTAATTAAAATCATCTCCCTTGATCATTGTTACAACAGTGTTTCCCTAGAAATTAGACTTCTCTTTTGTGGAAAGTCTGCTTTCAAATAAAATATGGGAGACAAAAAAATGCACCAATGGCATCCACAGGGCACAGATCAAAAAGAATGCTAGAGGAAATTTTAATATAGCCTACTGCAAATGCGGAGAAACAATTTTCACAAATAACTATGCTATTATTGCCATCTTGCATCACTCTTTTAGAATGCCTCCATAAGATGAATTAAAAAAAAAAGGTTTCAGAGTGATGTCTGCTGTGAAAACAGCAACAGTTAAATGCTCTATTTTGAGCTCCAGCCAGCTGTCTGGTACATACTGTGCTAATTTCCTTGCATACTCTCTCTCTGCTCATATGACTGGGTGGATGGGATGACGGGTCTGTGAGGCTTTTGTCTAGGCGGAATAATTGAATGATGTCTGCATGGTTACCTTTCTCAGGTAATTACAATATGTTCTGATTCGAAGACTCCATCAGGAATTAGGTGCGATCAGTGTTGCTTCCATATGTGGCCCATAATGCATGAACATCCATCCAGCTACCCTGCTAAACACACAGCAAGCAGCTGTTGTAATTTTCTGTTGCACCTCAGGTACAAACTCCACATCTGGTCTGGCCAACAGCTTCAATTTATACCAAACTCTAGCTGTATAAACAGTTTTAATTTCATCCAAAATTATTTAGTGTGGGTTTTGAGCTGCTTTTCATGTTGATTTCCAATAGCTTTTTCTCTAGCACTTCTTTTTTTGTGATGAAACTACTTATATGTTTCATGCTATCTGATACAGTCTAAGCAAGTTACACAAAGGAGGGAACTTCAAGACCATCTCAACATGAACGCAAGTGGAATCTCAACTAAACTAAGGACAAATTTGTGTATCCCAGCATGGAGTCTGCGGTCAAGGTTGTTCCCTATGATGATTTATTGCCTGTTACAACACCACCTCTTGATGGTCTTACTTCGGTAGAAAGTAGCAAGGAATATGATGAAAGTACTACTCTTCTGAAGTATCAGCAGCTACTGACTGACTCAGTACAATACAGTTGTACCACTGCATGTTCATACTTGACTTTGCACTGAAGTTACTGAAAAACTGGTGCTTATGTTTAAGTAAAAAGTACATACAACCACAATATTCATATCTCAAAAGTTGATGTGATTGGAAAAAATGGAATATAGATCTAAAATCAGCCTGAAAAACTGATTTAGAAAAGTGTGTTGTCGTCTCTGATGATTGCACAACATTTTTTTTGTTGACTTGTGTTATTCTTTTCATTTCTTTGTAACTATGTCTACGTATGTTGTGTTAAAGGAACACTCCTCTGTTTTTCAATTTACATCAGTAGCATAGACAGTAACTTACCTTTTCTTATTGAAATATGACTTAATTAATTACTTAAAATATTAAGAAGATCATCCACAATGAACAAATTACCCATTCCCCAGTCAAATTATCTTATCTTCTCTTATTTATCTTATCATGTCTTATCTTATGAATGGTTTAGATTTTTTTTTTTATGTGGGCCTTAAGGGCTGCATTTTACTTTTGCTGTATCAGTATGTGATCATCAGATCAAAATATGGTACAGATGCATTTTTTTTTTATGACTGTGACGTGTTTTAAGAAAAATCTGAAAACATTTCTTTTTAGCCAATATTTAAAAAATTGCTTGCTGTGTTATTCTTAATTATTATATATATTTATTTTGTAAATAAATAAATAATAATTATTACTATTATTATTAACCAGAATATTTGGCTTAAACTTTGTTGAAGTATGGGACATGGAATAAGACCTCCTTTTCTTTTCTGTATGAAAACTATGGTGCATAATTCTGAGGTCTTTTTTAAAAACTGTACTTTCAATAAATACTGGTGGATTGTATTCCCCATGAAGCCTCAATTCCCTCACATCAGACAGCTTATCTCCAAAAAGAAGGGTACAACAGCAGTTCAGAATGCTTATTTAATTAAAAAACAAGAGTATAAATACAGTGAACAGAAGCACATTTAATGCTAATGTTATGCCTAAACCCAATTGTCTTGGCTTTGATGCATTCAGAGACTTTTTCTTTGTCTCTTTTAACTTATTACAGCTCCAGAGTGCCTAGATCCATGTGTTCTTTCTAAGTGGGTTAATCTTATTCTTGGGGGCATGCAATACACATGTACAAAATATGTTCTTTGATCTCCTTTCAGTGTAAACTGATCAGTCCTAATCTTGGGTCGCACTTACAAGAGCAGAGCTTTCACCAAATCTAAGAAATAAATATACTACAATTTTCTAATATTTTTTCTTTCTAATATATTCATGTTTTACGTTTTCACCATTATCCAATCTTTTTATATACATTAATATTAAAAAAAAAATTCTGCAGCTTTAAGACAGTCGGCAGTCCAGGATGAAACATGCCTTATAACTGCAGCATGAAGGGGTGTGGCTTGCATGTTGCATGTTATTTAGAAATATACATGTAAATTAATTTTTCTTTATGACCAATGAAATGTTTCTCATTTTGCAGCCTTATGTAGGCAAAAACTTTAGCAGTGTTTACATACTGCACTAAGCGTTTTATTTTATATTTCTAGGGCACAGTGATTTGTGTGTGTGTGTGTGTGTGTGTGTGTGTGTGTGTGTGTGTGTGTGTGTGTGTGTGTGTGTGTGTGTGTG
>JBBMFX010053341.1:0-11125 GCA_037832545.1 Rhabdalestes septentrionalis
AAACTACTTACAAAAATATTCAGCTTTGATATTAATGAGTTTTTTGGGTTCATTGAGAACATGGTTGTTCAGTAATAAAATTATTCCTCAAAAATACAACTTATAATTCTCTAATAATTCTGCACTCCCTGTATATGCAGTAGGAACCTTATAAAACACCTCAAAGACCGTCACCCAGACTCAAGCAGGTAAGTTTTAATTTAATTTGCTTAGCTAACCGTTAGCACAAGCGCGACTAGTGTCAGAATATAGTTTCTTTATTAACTATTTAATGGTCCTACAGCGTGTAAAACGGGACATAATAGCGTACTATTTTTACACACCAGAAGCTTTTAAATTACCTGTGTAGCCAAAATATGTGTGTTAGAAAGAAAAATTATGGTTTATGTTTGTGTCTAAAATCAGTCCATCAGAAATGCAGTTCTAGGTTCTGAAATATGGTTTATGCAGTTTGATTAAATAAAAGTCAGGTCAAATAGAGCCCTGTATAGTTTGGTAAGGCTTTACAATATGATACCATTCATTTACATTACTTCATATGTTATCTAACATCAAGTTACAATGAGTGAACATTAATATGTATGAATTTATACAAACACTTGATCGTTCATGTTTGTTCTTTGTGCATTAAGTAATGTCAACAGGTCCAACTTAATTTAACAAAAATATATTAACACATTTTATAGTTGCTGTATAATATTAATTTATTGTCAAGTCATGATAAAGGGAATCTTTTTGTAATTAAAAAAAAATCTGTGGAAAATGTTTATCATATACTTAATAAGTAATTGTATCTAAATGTATTATAAAAGCTGAGGTTTGTTATTTACTGAAAAGTTACATATAAAATTCATATAAAACTTTTACTGAAGGATATTGCATTTTGCTTTTACAACTGCAGGCTGAGGAAGACCACGAACCACCAAAGCAAACTCCTAAGTATACAACGATCACAGATGAATTTCAACAGCTGGAGATTTATGACAAAAACTCTGCTGAGGCAAGAAAACTGAACTTTGTAAATATGTTCTTTTCAATGCTTGTAATTTATTTAGTTACTTAATTACTCAAATGTTTAAAATGGCTTGGTTTTTTTTATTTATAATAATATTCAAGTATTGTTCAGTCATGGCATATTTTATTTATACAAATGTTTATGTTTATAGAAGGGTGTATATTCAGAAATGTTTGTTTCATTATTGTTTATTAATAAAAAATAGCTTGTTATTCATTTCATGTTTTTGCGTTTTGCTTTGGTATCGAAATTGGTACTGAGAACCGTGGATTTTCACTGGTATTGCTACCGAATACTGAAAGTTTGGTACCATGACAACACTAGGGTGGGCACACATAGCTCAATTACATAGCCCAAGTTTCACTAATGGGTTATAGTTATTTGAGTATAGTTATTATATTTATAGTTATCAAAGTTATAGGAAATAATAAATAAATGAGATTAGTACATATAACCATGTAAACCATGAAAATCTTCTTTGAAAGTTACCTTCTGATGTACATTGTCCTGGCACCATTAAAAATATTTTAAGCATTTTTCAATTGGTGTTGCTTTGTACTACTTGATGCAAAAGTGATAGTCTTAAACTTTGTGCTGTTATTCACATTGAAGTGAAATTAGAAACAAAAATAAAATGAATGCATTTATTAGTTGTTTTACATATTGCAACGATTTCGAGCTGAGATTGTTAAGGGAGGCAAGGAACATTCGCGAGAGCATGTGAACTGAAAAGGAGTGGACTCCACAGCCTTTATTGAGATTAGACAGTAGGAGCATGAGAAGGGTTAACTTCACACACGTCACCACTCAACCACAGAACAGAGAAATCCCACCCCAGGTACACAGATCCACCATGTCTCACACTCACAATACGTCTGTGAACCTTTACTCTAAAACACACAAACAAACCCCAAAACCGCTCCAAAACACACAAACATCCCAAATACACACAAGTACACAGTCTATCCCCCAACTACACAAAATAATCCCTAATTACACACAGAACAATATTTACACCGCCTGAGGTGTGAGCAAAGCATGTTGGGACAGCTCTCCCCAACTCAACTCCATTACATTGTCCCCACCTCAGCTGTGGATGTCCCCAACCACTCTGTCCACCACAAGTCCGTGAGGCACCGGGCTCAGCGACATCGCCTAGCAGCCGGCCCCCAGGATCACTCCCAGGAGTTGAAAGGACAGGGGACAAGGGCCTCAGCCTGGGCCCCCTCCTCAATCTCACCACGGGGTTGGTACAGCACAAGACGGTCGCGGTGGCAGTCCACTGCCCTCGCCCTTCTACTCAGCGGGACCCGGCAAACAACTTCCCCCAGTCTCTCCGGACCACGCAGGAGGAGCATGAGCCTCGAGGATGGCCCCCTCAACGACTCTGCAGCGCCATGGTCGCCGATGCCGTGGCCGCTGGCGCTGTCTCCACGCCCGGCCCCCTTGGCTGTCCCCAGGGCTCTCCATGACCCGCTCCATGGAGGCTCCTACCTCTTAATCCTGCCAGGAGGCTCTGGAATGTGGCGCAGGCCCTTGCACACACTGTGCGTGTCACCGCAACACTCGGTCTGTCGCGGTTTCCTACACGGAGTGGAAGGTGTCTGGCCCCAACATGCATGGTCAAACTGGCCACATCGACCACCGCCCCAACCACTGCAGTAGATCCAGCCCCATGATACAGTAATCCTCAATGGGCCATTCCAGGAAAGGGTGCTCCAGGATGATGGCACCCACCACCACACATACAGTCCTCGTCCCCCACATGGCCACGCTCTGTCCCGTCATGGTGGTAATCCGAGTGGGCGGCCAATACCCGCCTCGGCAGTCCTCCCAATGCACAGTTCCCCCCGCAAAGTAGGGAAACCATGGACACCGTGTCCACAAACACCTGATGGTCCGTTCCGCTAACAGAACAATCCAGAATAAGTCTGGCGCGCTGCTCCGCCTCAGTTTCTGCTGCTGGCGTATGAGGTCCACAGGCGTGGATGCACCGCAAAAGCGTGCGAAGTGCCCTGGCTTGCTGCATCGGAAACAGCACTGCTTCTCCACCACTCCGCGCCTCAGTGGCTCCAACGCCTCAAGGCCACCATTCTCCAGGCCGCCATCCTCCACGATCACGGCGGAGGCTTTGCAGACTCTTTTGAATGACGCCACATGCTGTTACTCCCGGATCAGGATGTGCTCAGCGCGCTCCGCCTTCTTGCCCGCCGCCGACAGCACGCTCAGGCTGGAGCCCGCGTAAGAAGGCCTGGAATGCCAGCTCCTCCTGAATTGTGGTCGAGAGGTCTGGGTACTCCTGTGGTGCTAGCTGACGCAGGTCAGTAGCGAAGGGTCCCATTAGCAGTCCTTCTCTCCACTGTCGGCTCGCGAGTTGGGCACTTGCATCTTCTTGGGGGCCGGGCCTGCCGAATGTGCATCGCAGCTTCGCCCTCCAGCGACAATGCAATCCGGACTGCGGTCTCCGCCGGGGTCCAGCCGTTAACGTGCCCGCCAACCGGACTTGAG
Source organism: Rhabdalestes septentrionalis (assembly GCA_037832545.1). NCBI lineage: Eukaryota > Metazoa > Chordata > Actinopteri > Characiformes > Alestidae > Rhabdalestes > Rhabdalestes septentrionalis. The sequence goes on from JBBMFX010053341.1 coordinate 3,524, forward strand.
TCAGGAACATGTCCGATGGCCCGTCACCCTTGTATGACGACAGCTTCGCCAGGGTGGCATCAGCCAGTCATCATCGCATGATGTCTCCAGCCTTCGTTGTCTGGGTGAGTGCGCCGCTGTCTTCTCCCGGTCGCTGCTTGCCCTGCTGGCCGGCCTCTGCTGGGAGGAGCACGCCGCTGTCTTCTCGCCGCCTTCCCGCGGCTGCCGCTCATCTCCACCTTCGGCCGTTGGCTGGCCTGGAATGGTCCCACACAGCGCTCAAGCGCCCCCTTACAGAACTCGGGTGGGGGCACCCATGGAGACAGTGGCAGTGGACGTCCTGGGCCCATTTCCAGTCACTGACCGTGGAAACCGCTTCGTGGTTGTCGTGATGGACTATTTTACGAGGTGGCCAGAAGCTTTTGCCATCATGGACCAAAATGCGGCAACCACAGCAGGGGGTTCTGGTGGACAAAATGTTCTCCCGCTTCAGAGTCCTGGAGGAGCAACACAGTGACCAAGGCCGGAACTTCGAGGCGGAGGTATTCGGTGAGGTCTGCAGCTGGGAATCTTTGGCCGGGAACTCAGGATGCCAGTGGACTACTACCACCTTCGGGAGCGGCTGCGAAGCGCTAGCTGAGGCTGGCGCTAGCTGAGGCTGGCACCAAGCAATGGCAGGTCTACGACGTGGGGGCTCGCGCCCGGGACTTTGCAGCAGGGGAGAAAGTGTGGGTGTACAGTCCCGTGCCGAGGAGGGAGCTGTTACCCAAACTCGTGTCACATTCGGAGGGTCCATGTGTGGTCCTGGAGAGACTGGGGGAGGTGATGTACCAGGTCCGGCTGAGCAGAAGGGCACGCGTTGTGGTGTTCAACCACGACAGCCTTGCGCCGTACCGACCCCACAGACAGATTGAGGAGGTGGCCCAGGCTGAGGACGAGCTTGTGTCCCCTGGCCCCTCAACTCCTGCTGGTAGTGACACTGGGGGTAGGCTGCCTCATATATATAAGGGGTGGAGCGAAATGCAAATACGGTATTCGGAAAGGCACAAATAACGTGTTTTTTACAAACACCATATTTGGACAAATTAAAATTTAAACTTGTATCCTCGGGACTCTCCCCACACGCTGCTCCCTTGTACAGTCTCCACACACTGTTCCACATGGGTGCAGAATTCATGGCTGCCCACTACTTCACTTGGTGAATGGGTTTAAATACAGAGGAGGATTTTCGTGCTGTTCACACTGTGTGCAGTAGTGTGTTCACGTGTGACCTACTGATCATTTTTACTTTTAGATATTTTTGACTCATGATTCGGTTTGTATCGTGATTCATTTGCAGTGGAGGAGAGGAAAAGTTATCTTTACCACAAAATTATAAACCAATATTTGCTTAAATACCGCTTTCTTTCCATTCATACTGAGAGTCGAGAAGTCGAGTTGGAGGAGTCCATTCCTCTCTCTCGGTTCACTGCTACGTTCAAACAAAAGAAACGCTTCGCCCAGCTGCCCGGAGCCACAAAACTCGCTCAAAACCAGCGGCGGAGCTAGAATTTTTTACATGAGGTGGCCTGGGGGTGGCCACTGCTATTTCAGGGGGGCCACACACTCATGCACTGTACTCAAAGTTGAAATAATAAAGCATGCGGCTAACCATCGTCTGAGGAGCGGACCACCGGAGAGCAGGACCCGTGACCTCACCAAGACCACCTGAGCAGCGCTTCGGCCAAATTCAGATCCAGGTTTTATTGGTCACAGACAGTGTCATACACGGTACAACGTGCAGTGAAATGCTTAGTGCAATGCCCAACCTTAAAAAAATAAAGAAAAACAATAGAAACAGTCTGATAGCCAACAGCATCAGGAACCGCCAGAAGCAAATACAATTTTGGGGTGGCACCCGGGGTGGCCAATCGGATGTCAGGGGTGTCAGGGGTGTCCAGTGCTGTTTTATCACAACCCAGCCAGCTTCTAGACACTTTTAAGCCCAGTGTCACAGCGAATCAATTCAGCAAACAAAGGGTCCGTCTGTGCTCCGTATGTTTGTAAACTGGTGGGAGGGCTCTGTGAAACCCTTAGACCCTCAGCTATTGGTTAAAAAAAACAAAATGATTTGACAATCCCCCTATGATGGCGAAAAACGTATGATTCTGGGCAGGAACTGTGTACGGGAAAGAGTTGGAAGGGGTTAGTCTGTGTCGCAATTCACCCTCCTCACACCACGACACTGGTTCGTGAACATGCGTGTCTAAATTTCGGTTTTGTGTCGTATATCGTTACAGCCCTAATATTTTATATATATATTTATATATATATATTTTTTTTTTTTTTTTTTCGTATCTGTATTTCTTTTTCTTTTTCAAGGTTCAATAGCAGTGGGTGAACTAATTATCTATGTTAAGTTGGGGGGGTTCAAATTAATAATTATGAAATGTGAAGGAGACACGTCCCCCTCTGATTGAATGGCAGCGATGACTGTGTGTGTATATATGATTTTTTTATCATTTGTTGTCTCTTAAATTTATTTGATCTCATTTTTTCTCTTCTTATGCACATTCAAAATTTTACTCATATGATAGAGTTTAGAATTATTTCTACGTTCTCTTGATAAATGAGGCCCCAGAATTATGTGTAGTCTTGGTATACAAACTCATCAGTGGTTCTCAAACCACACCTCGTGAACAATGTAAAATCCAAACATGCTCTATGTCTATAGGTCTGGGCAAAAATGGGGACCATCCGGTTTCCATGAAGACACGATAACAGAACCAATGTTTTAAATAGTACTCTTTCCTTATCAGAATACTTAAATCTAAATATCATATGTAAGAAAAATGTTTGCCTTGTTTAAACAATATATTAAATTTAAACAGTATATTATATATAAAATATAATATACAAGGTATTTCAAAAGTGGTCCTCAAAGATGCCTAGAGAGGTAGTTAATGCATCCCCTTCCATCCCTTATTATTACCAGGACCAGCCTTAAAACCACTGCTTCAATCTTTGGAAATGTTTACATCTTTTTTACAATACAAAAACATCCACTGAAATATTAACTAGGGAACCAACAGGAGTCAGGTCCTCGAGAGTCAGGTTTGTTCCTCTCCTTAGTCAAAGCGACCCAATTTAGCTGGTGTGTTAACTGTGCAAGTGCCAAAATATGCTGGACACCAAACTTCCAGGTCTGCGGTTCATCAACCTTGTTCTATGGCATCAACCCAAAGAACTATTTTGGTATATCTTAGGCTAGCTTTACATGATGACGATGTGAACAGAAGACGCAAAAGTGGCGTCGCGTCTTCACTTTTTATTTTGCGTTCAGACGAGCGTTCTCGGGAGGAAATCTATGTGCATACGGTGACGCAAGAAGTGTGTAGAAATCGATTGGGTATGCATGCCAGACGGCTAGGTGGTGCTGTGGTACATTAACACAAACGCCGCCATGCCTACGCGCATGCGTACAATCTTCCTTCTTCTCGTCACTGTGCCGCGAAATCACAAAATATGGCTACCGCTACAAGCAACATTTGTAGTAACGATTCCGGTACATTTATTATAGCAGCTAGAGTAGCCTGAAGGTCCGAAGCATGGATGTAATCCGACATGTTTGTTTACTACATTACGTAAACGCCTACGCGACGTGAGCAGAACAGCAGATCTGAGCCAGTTTTGCATCTTGGCCAGTTAAGACGGAAACGCTACGCCGGAGCGTCTTCAAGTTTTCCACTTTCGAGGGTGGTTTGAGATTTTTGCGTCTTCAAGCCCCAAAAATGTCGTCACCATATAAACAAAGCCACTTCCGATAAAATATTTAGTCGTCTTTACTCGAAAGAGTCTTCGTGTAAAGTCACCCTCACAATAGTCATTATACAGAAATGTCCACTTGACACCTGAAAATCTTTAAATAAATGCACAAAAAAGGAAAAAAGGTGCGTATATTTTTATAACCAATTAGTAATGTTATAATTTTAAAGATTTAATGAACAGTATTTGTCACTGGTGGTACCTTACTTTTTTTGGAATAATAAATTGTCTTGCACTTGTAATCAGTGATACAGTACAACAATGTTGAGGCAAATAAACAGGAGATAATTATTTCACTAATTAATTTTAATATTTGTTAAAATAGTGTTTGAATGATGTTTCTAAAATTGAAAATATAAACAAAAACATCATGATGAAATCCTTTAAATATGAGCTCTTGAAGTACAGCAAAATTAAATTAATATAAAATTATCTTTACACCTGGCATTTTTAATGCAATGCTACAGAAAACACACAGTAACACCAGTAAAATAATTTAACAGTGACATCCATAAGACCAAACAATCTTGAGTTCTTAATTTTAATGATGCATTATTAAAATAAGTTTAAAACTTTTGTAAAATATTATTAAAAACAACTTAATATGATTGAATTGCAGTTGACATAACAAGGATAACACCAGTGGTGGTAACATCAGTGACAACTGTCATGAATTTTATTTTCATGACAGTTTATGTTGACTATCATGATGTACACAGTAAATGATGTAATTTAATCCATTTTTACTATTTTTTTCCCGCCAAAGAATAAAATAGGTCATACTAGTGACATACACTAAAGCTTCAAAGGAAATCTTAAGATAAATGAGAAAATTTCTGAAAAATGAAAAAAGACGGTGAACTTACCATGAGCCCATTTTCACTGATCTTCAGAGAGGAAGTAAAAGGGAATCCTGTGATGTTATCAGTAGGGTTTTATGTCAAAATAATAATATTTTCTTATCTGATAACACCAGTGATGAGACTACAGGGGATGTACACTTGCGTATTTTATAATATTTATTTGACATTTTGTATTTTTAAATTATGTATATTATATATACACCATTAATATCTTTACACCTCACACATGACATAGAAAATAGTAATACATGTAAATAGTTTGTTTTATTAAAAATTATAAACTGCACCTTGTAACTGAACATAAGCCATAAAAAAAACATATACAGTCACCCCATGTTGCTGACATAAATGACCGTAACATGCCAATTCATCCTACTGAAGAGCTAGTACAAAAAAGATACAGTGGGACAATCCCAAATAGTTATAAATGGTAATTAAATAAACTACCTAAATTTTGTTAATGGTCATGTAATTATGTGGGCACAGAATCCCAATTTTCCAACTGAAAATGCTTCTTTCATCTGAAAGGTCAAATATCTCTGTGGATTTAATTATTCATGAAAAGACAAGACATGACAGCATCAGAAAATTAGGGAACCAAATGCATTGGTAGAATAGGCAGCAAAAGATGAATTCTCCATAAAGGTATTACAAGTTCAGATGTCCATAACAAATTGGTTTTCTTCAGCTGTGAAGAAAATGAGAAAGATAGAAGGATGAGCAAGTTCACAGGCTGAGAGAAAAACTCTGTCCCACCATACATGGTTTAATGTACATGGCAAGGCCATCCTCTCCGAAAAAAGAGGATGAGCAAGTCATACATATTTTGTCATACATCTTTTCTAATAAATTGATAGTGTCCTTGAAACACATTTTTATAAAAAAAAAAAAAGGAAATGCATGGTCGTTGCTGGAAATTATTTACCCAACAGGCATTTCCAAGGGTAGTGTACATTTAAAATATTCGTAATATATAACTACCTAAACTAAACTGCCTCCAGCACAAAGTACATACATTTTTTACTTATTTTCTGAAGCATACAAAGTTATAAAGCTAATACTGATTCCATACTGAAAATACTTATTCAATACTTCCATACTAGAATGATTGTTTATATTTTGATACCACTTTAGATTTAAAGGCCAAAGACCAACTGCTACCATACTTTCTTTAGTAATATTAAACACAAAAACCCATTCCTCAAGTTTTACTAGACACCACCTAATTTGAAATCAGCAATGGGGTGCACATACTTTCAAACCAAAATACCTCTGGCTGGAATACATGTGAGGGAAATCAGGTGCATGAATAAAGAGAGAGAAATTGAGCCAAAATGTCTCACAAGGAAGGTCCTTGCAGCCATCCTCTTTTTCCAGCAGTTTGCCCAGCACGTCTGTAGAGGGCATGGTAACCCCCAAAATAAGAGGGAGACAGCACGGCGGGGTCCGCACAATTGTTGAGCTATGACAGACCAGGAGAAACTTTGTCATAGATTATTCTGGTTCCTGCTAAAAATAATAAATAAACTATTCGACAGAAAACACAAAGCAACATACCACATGGCCCGGCCTCCAGTGCAGACTGAGCTCAACCAAATGTTGTTTGCAAGAGATCTGAGTATATTTTGGTACAGTGCAAGATATATTAACCGATTGGGGTGCTGCATAGAAAAAAAAACAAGACAAGAAAGGACAAGATGGTCCTGTTTGTGAAATGTGTTGGTCCATTACAGACTGGAGGACGAAATAAAGAATCAGGTCACTTTAGTCCAAATAATAAACTGAATCATGTCAGATTCTCCTTGTTTATGAGATGTTTCCCTGATCTCCTGTCCTACCATGGTCCTGCAAGTTCCTACAGTGTTCAGTAAAAAAGACAAAGCAACAAGAGTTGACACCAGATTTTTCTACCAGGAGAAAAGTAGCCACTTTCCTTGCTGTGAAGCTCATGTTTGTTTTGGACTGTGTCCACAGTAGGCTTCCTCTCATGACAATATATGACCTGAAAGTGGCTTTAAAAATGCAAAGCATCACATGAGTCTTCTTGACAATTCATTCTGCAACTCTGAGCTTTTTCCATTTATACAGATAGCTAGAACTTTTCACATTTTTAAAGCAATCTGCAGGTTTTAACATACTAATCAAATACATTTATATTTAATTTATATTTAATTGTATATTTTTGTTTATTTTTACAAGTAGCAGTCCTTATTATATCAACCGGACACTCCAAATGTTTCAGACCGGAGGTCCTTTCTGAATAATAAGTCACCAATTGATTAACAAGTCTTTTCTGAACTAATAATGTGCAAGAACAGGGGCAAAAAGACAGGGTACTGAAGCACCAGTGTCAAGAATATAAAAATGTGGGTCTCACCTCCAGGAGTGGTGGAGAAGAAAGTTCCTCCAGGGGTCTGGCTGTGAGGGTCAGGTAGAGGATTACAGTTTTTATTGTCTGAAGCTGGGCTGGGAGTGGGGCAGCCCTAAGAAGCTTCACAAGCAGTCAACATGATTTCTGCTCCTAATTTTCAGGCTCAAGTAGTACATCACCTGTAACTCTGACTTCTTTCTCTAGATACGAGTTATTGTAGCTGCCAGCTGCTGTAACCCCCCTTCCATCCTGTATGAGAGGTCCCCTAACTGAAGCCAAATGAAACAAACCACTTTGATGAAAACAAATACATATTTTAAAAATATAAAATATAAAATCTTCAAGCATCTACAGCAAGTAATACTTGTGCCTCACTTTAACTGCCACTTTTCTATTATTGTATGATGGTACACCATTAAAGTACACCAAACTAGGGCTGTAGCTATTGAATAGTTTAGCAATCGAGTATTCTACTGAAAATTCCATCGATTAATCGAGTAATCGGATAAAAACATATTTCAGCTTAATTAAAGAGCAATCTTAAATATGTAAGAGAAAATCAGACAGGTCTCTTAAAATGAACAA
>JBBMFX010053363.1:0-11125 GCA_037832545.1 Rhabdalestes septentrionalis
CAACCACCATAAACTACACCACTGTAGCAAAGACACAACAACCACCATAAACTACACCACTGTAGCAAAGACACAACCACCACCATAAACTATACCACTGTAGCAAAGACACAACCACCACCATAAACTACACCACTGTAGCAAAGACACATCAACCACCGTAAACTGTAGCATAGACACAACATGTTATCATAAACCACTCCACTGTAGCACATACATATTACCATAAGCTAAACCACTGTAGCAAAGATACAAATATTACAATAAACTACATCACAGCTGCAAAGACACAACAATTGCCATAAACTACACCACTGCAGCAACTACACCACAATTAGAATAAATGACATCACTGCAGCAAATAAACAACAATTAGAATAAACTACACCACTGTCGAAAAACAATGTGCATCTACCACATCTCCATACCAAGGATACAACAATTGTCATAAACTAAACCACTGTAGCAAAGATTCAGCAACTACTATACATTATAGCCATTGATATTAATTATTAACTAGCCACTAAAATAAAATGCTGAAATGAAATATGGAAATATGAATGTACTACATATTGTAATGTTCCCAATGTCAGCTAATTTATATATTTTGTTTCTATATACTGTCTCAAAATGTTCGGTATAGTAATTAGCCTAAAATTCCAAAAAAGTAAAAATATTATTTTTTTTAAAAGTCAATATCACTGTACATTTTTTACAGTAAATGTCTGTAAAATTACCATATAAAATAGGCCAAGAAATGTTATATGGCTTAAACCAAGCAATTCAATATCACAGTGCCTTTCCACCATTTTTCTGTATTTTAATGATCACATAAACTGATTATAGCCAGTGGGCAAAGAAGTTCCAGATGTTTCTAACAGGCCCAAAATAATAACTGGTATTAACACTAAAAACACTGAAAATGTAATAATATTACAGAAAAACAAAGACAGTCATTATTGCAGTCAATTTATGCCGTATTTTTGTATTTTAACAGTAATTTTCCATAAAATGTCCACACAGTAATATTGGGAAATGCACACGTCTTACCTCGCCACATTTGTCATTTGCAGCAGTGAAGTTCAGGTCCACATTGGGAGTGTTTTGAATGTGTGAGTGATGCCGCTGTGACTCAGCCTCTTGTCTTTCCTCTTTTCCCACTGCCTCGTTCCTCGCCCCGGATCTTATCGTCTCTGAGCAACTCAGCACTCAGGACCTCTAGGAAGCAGCAGCTGGGCGAGAAGCTCGGGTGTGAAAACACGTCACTCTTTTTCTCTCCTCCTTTCTTCTGAATTCCAGCACTTCGTTTTCAGTGCGTTCACAGTTGAGAGTCAGCGAGGCGAGTCAGGGCGAGATAGCGGGGCTAAATTGGGCTGCGGTGAGAATGCGTCACTAAAACATCATTTTATAATCAAGGCGTGCACCGACTCCTACCCTAACATCAGTGACCGAAAATATTTTCATTTTCTATTTTTTATCTCTGTGAAATGTGCTGAGCGTGTTTATAAAAACACTGAGGAAGTCACTTCACCACAGGACTTCTCCTCACTAGTTTAAATAACTAACAAATTTTCTTCAGATTAATATGGTAAACATGTGTTTATTATGGCTACATGAATAATTATTATAACTCTGTGAAAACATAAATGTGTAAATGTGCATTTACTGCTCAAATTATAACACTTAAACATGTTATTGTTCAGATTATAACTGTAAACATGTGTTTCCTGTTCACAATTTAACTGTAAACATGTGTTTACTGTTCAGATTATGACTGTAAATGTGTGTTTCCTGTGCAGATTATAACTGTAAACATTATGACTGTAAACATGTGTTGCCTATTCAGATGATAATTGTCTAAATATGTGTTTACAGCTCATATTATATCTGTGTAATGTGTATACTGTCAAGAATATAACTGTGTAAGCGGATTATAACTGTGTAAGTATGTGTTTACTGTTTGGATTATAACTGTAAACATGCATTTACTTATTGGATTACAACTGTAAACATGTGTTCACTTTTTGGATTTTAACTGTCTAAACATGTTCAGATGATAAAAATGTAAACATGTATATCTATTCAAAACATAGACATGTATTATCTATCTATGAAATTCTGTAAACAGATAAATAACTGTGTAAATAGACTATGATTGTTTAAACATGCATTTGTTGTTAAGAGTATAAATGTAAATATGTGCTTACTGCTCAGGTTATAACTGTAAATGGATTAATATCTAAACGGATTGTCACTGTGTTTACAGATCAGGTTCTGAGTATACAAGCATCCAAAACACAACTCACGTTGCTATGGCAACACTTATTTTTAATCTCTTTGATCTGAGGAGCAGTAAAAGGCCAATGAAGTATGAAGGATATTCCTGTTATTCATGTCTTTCTATTGGAACAGTCAACTTTTTAGGCATTAAAGGGTTAATATGGTCACTTTTTGCAAACTAGCAATGAAAGCATGACATTTTCTAAATACTTTGTAAAACTTTTTATGTGTGTGTGTGTATTTATGTTTGTTTTTATCTTTTTGTGTCCTCATAATGACATGAATACTGGTAAAGCCGCAGAAATAGGGACATTTTGCAGGTCCCCAAATGAAATAAGCTGTTTTTCACTGCACATTCAACTTTTCAGGTTAAACTACAAAGCATTAAGGGCTGCTTGGTCAATGAGGTGAAAGGTCATGTTCAGGTGTAGGTGTAGTGTTATTGAGGTTACAGGGCAGGGTGAAGTTTAGGTGAAAGAACAGCATTTCTGACATGCAGTGTTACCCAAGCCAATGGAATGTCCACACAAATATAGTAATACCAACTTGTGTGTGTGTTTATTCTAAGCCATAAGCTCAAATACCATCCAGGCCAAACAACACTGATTTCGCAACTGCTGTTCGTGGGTCAGTTTCACTTGCGACCTCTAATGACCTCACACCATCATTAAATTGCGTGCACACACATACACTTGCATTTAGTAACTGTTGCCATTAAAACCCTATTGCTAAGCCCTTTCCTCCACTATACTTTAATTTAGGACTGAGAGGAATAGGAGGACCAGCCCCTCTTCTTCCAGACAAATCCAGTGTCTAAAAGTGACAGCAGAGCACTGTGAGTGGTATTGGGTGGGTTAAAAACTTTACTTAAAAGTGATTTTTCCACATTAAACAGTAGTCATAATAATACAGTCTCCCAGCATTGTGTTATTCAAATATTCAACTGATGACGATGATGATGAAAAGCCTTTATTTTAAATACTAATAATACTTATTTTTAATACTACTTATTGAAACATTTGTCCCTGGAAATAAAATGCTGATCTGGGGTGCGTTCCCCGCTTGAGAATATTGTTTTCTCTATTACTGTGTACATTATAACTGTAGGCATGTTTCTTTTATAGATTAAAACTGTGCAAACTAGTGTTAAGTCTTTACATTATTGTTTACATTAACAAGTTTTTGTTTACAATACAACCTTGTAAACACGTATATTATTTCTAGTATAACTGTGTTTACTATTTATAGCCTTGCAGCCATATTTATTGTTTACATTAAAGCTGTGTAACATGTTGATAAGTGTTCAGATTGTAAACGTAAACATGTGTACAATTCAGATTCTTGGGTGTTATAAGCGGCCGTTTCGGACGACCCCAGGGCTGCCTGATCTGGAATCAGATTCCTGCATTTTCATGATTTCACAGAAACAGACTCTAGATTATCACTCCTGCTCCTGAGGCGGTATATAAAAACAGACCCTGTTATTTATAAAGCAGCTGCAGTGTTAAGCTCCAGCTCAGTTTATTTTTACAGCCCACTGTAAGTCATCCTGTGTCCTAAACCACATCAACAAGTCTGATCCACCCTAATGATGAAGTTCAGTTGAATTTTTCAGCTCATGGTAAGATCTACTGTGTCCTTAACCACATCCACAAGTTTAATCTACATGAATGAAGAGCATGTAGTGACCAAGTGCTTGGCTGATCAACATCTGGGAGCTAGAGAGAATTGTGTGAATTTGTAGTTTTCCTTTAAGAAAAAAGGAACAGTGAAATGTGACTCAGTCAACGTGCTAATGGAAGAATAAAAATATACCCTTAACCCCCCACCACCCTCTGGTTGCTTGCACAAGACACCTCGTTCACCACATCCTTCCTTTACTGCTACATCTCACAACTGGTTATTGATTAGTAAGCAATTACTGAACACCAATCAGGTTACAGTGATCTTCTCAGGTCCCATGGCTGGATTAGAGCACAAAAAAGAGGTTGATTAATGACCATTGCCTCAAGTTTGTGATCTCAAAATCAATTATAATTAATAATTACAAACAGTCATTACACTCTGGATTGAGTTTGTTGCCAAAAAAAAGAATAAGCCGTATAATCTAAATTATAATAAGTCACTCCAGTCCAGTTTCACGTATCAGTTATGGGTGTTAATACACACCACATCATGTTTGTGATGTCATAGGCAAGTATAATTAATTATGATAATATTCATTACAATCTGTTGTCAGTTATTCAGCAAAATAAAGTAATCAGGCTTTTATTCAAATGCACAGCCTTATAATATAAAAGACAATTATATTATGGCAACATTTCAGTCTAATTTTATAAGAAAACCAAAACCCAAAACAGTTGCACAAGTACAGATTAGTTAACAGGAGCACAATACATGACAGCCAATGAGAACCGAGCTGATTTACATATCATCAATCTTAAAAAATGGCAAGAGGGGGAGAGGCAGAAAAGGAGAAAAAGAGATGAATGATAGAAGAGAGAAGAAATGAGAAGGAAGAAGAAAGAAACCACAAGGTAAGAAAATAACAAAGAGAAAGGAAAGGTGAGGCAGAGAATGAACAAAAAAGAAAGAAAGAAAGAAAGAAAGAAAGAAAGAGAGGAAGTCTAAAAGGAAGACAGAAAGAACAAGAAAAATTTAGTATGAACAAACGAGTGAGAAAGGAAGAAAGAAAGAAAACAAGAAAGAAAGAAAAGGAAAAGAAAGAATCCCCCTTTGTTAGACCTGTTTTACAGTGTTTGAGTGCAGCAGTCTGTATTGCACGTAATATGTAGTGAGCAGGGAGCTGTTTGGGATGCAGACCTGCTGCCTGTCTGTGTTACTCTTGTCCTCATCTGTGTGTTTCTCTGTAAACTCTGCACTGGTCAGAGTTTACTTCAGCGCAGGTAAAATTTGCTCATTCTTAACCATGGCCACCAAAGACAGACTGAGTTTAGAAACATTAATGTGGGCTGGGAAAGTGGACAGCGGGGTAGTTGGACTTTTGCACAGCATGGGAACTGACCATATCATGGCGAAATCAGAGATTTCACAACCCTCTAAATCATTTCCGAAAAAGAACTGATTCACGGTGAGGTCACAGATTTAAAGGCCTAATGTCAAAGCATCCTGAATGCGGGGAGGTCAGAGAGGTCAAAGAGTTCAGAGATTCAATATTCCAGAATGTTTATTTGTCACATGCACCGTTATATACGTACAGCATTTAGTGACATGTGTCCCTGAAACTATGGTTACAATAAATGAAAAGTAATCTAATAAAAATATATAGTAAAATACACAAGTATATACAAGATCTGACTTGTTTGTGTGTGTGTTAATAAAATGTGCTTTTCGTCCTCAAATAAACTCCTGAGGACAAAACTATTGGGACACACCTGATTTTCTGGGTTTGGGACAGGCGCCTTACTTCCAGCCTTAACGCTTCAGCACATCAAGACATTTTAGGCAATGCCATGGTTCCAGCATTATGGACACCGTTTGGAAAAGAACCTTTTTATTCCAGCATGATTATGTCCCAGTGCCAAAGCAAGCTCCAAAAAGACGTGGCTGGAGGAGTTCAGTGGGGAAGAACTTGACTGGCCTGCACAGAGCCCCTGACCTCAAACCCATCCGGAACCTTTGGGATGAACTGGAATGGAGATTGCGATCCAGACCTTCTCATCCAACAGGCGACCGGCTTTATAAATGCTCTTCTGAATGAATGGACATAAATTCCCACAAAAACCCCAAAATCTTGTTGAAAGCATTCCAAGAAGAGTGGAAGCTTTTACAGATGCAAAGTGGGGGACCAGCTCCATATTAAAGTTTATGTATTTGGATGCAATGTCATTAAAGTCCCTTTTGATGTAATGTTCAGGCATCCCAATCCATTTGTCCAAATATTATATCTCAAAATAATTCATTACAATCTCATTATCATGAGGTATTATCTCATATCTTTATTTTAATATCTTAGTTACAATCAGCTAGAACTAAGCAATAAAAATAAATAAAAATATATTCTAGTATAAGCAAGATCTGAAGTCTGTACTGTAAAGTGTGGTGTGTTGGCATATTGTTGATGTAGATCAAGTTGTAAATAAAAAACAGATCATGCAGGTCATGAATGAAACAGGAGTTCCTTTAGAAAACACACGTGATAATCAAGCTTGTAAACAAGGTTGTAATGTAGAGCAGAGCAGCATAAAACACTTGTGCCTGCCCTTCACTCTCATCCAGACCAGTGCAAGCGACCTGGCCACTTTGTTGGAAACACCATCTTGTGCTTCCACTCACTTGCCATTTCAATGAAAATATCATCCTTGTGTTTGCGGTAAGGCGGAGCTATAAGGGAGAGGTTTCCGATAAAATGGCCGTGAAAGTAATATTTCATGTTTAATGAAACTCCTGAGCCGTAAGTGTGTAATGATGTGTAACAACTCACTGCTCAGCAGAATTTTCAGACATTCCCGCAGCATGAAGTGCTGACGAAGTGTGTAACACACTGTGGTGTGTTCACGTTTTGCATGATGAAGAACATTTTCAGATGTTCTACAGTTTTAGACAACAGTGCACAGTCTCCTGGGTCAAATGTGCTGGCTTTGCTGTGTGCATGTTTGTGTCCATGTGTGTTCCTGGTTCTCCTGTGTATGTGTGTGTGTGTGTGAGTGTGTGTATGTGTGTGCCTGGTTCTGCTTAATGTGTGTATGTGTATGTGTGTGTGTTTGTGTGTGCATGTGTGTCTCTCTGGTTGTGTAGGTGTGTGTGTGTGTGTGTGTGTGTTTTGTGTGTGTGTGTGTGTGTGTGTATTACTAGTGGAAGAGTGGAAAACAGCGATTTTAAACAAACCGATCTAAAAGTCACAATTTTCACTGCTGCTTAAAACTATAAAATCTTTTATTAGTGACTAAGAAAACAACTAAAACATGACTGTTTAATAATCAAATGTGTCCAACAATCCAGCTGTAAAAAATAACCGGGTTGCGTTTGTGTTATTACATTTACAAATAAAAAAGGGGATGGTAAAAAAAAAGATCTAAACAATGTCATTGTGATGTCATTGAGTACCATGACATCATTACATAATTAAATAAGTTTGCAGCAATAAATAATAAATCAATCCGCCTATAGCGGCGTCCGCTCAAAAATACCCTAAAGGTTAGCACTTAGCTGATTTTTGATAATGAAACATATTTTTCTTCTTTGGCCAAACTACTGAGGATTTACAATCTCATAATTATGATTAGCTATCATATAACTATGCCATACTATTTTATAATGATGTACTATCTCATAATAATAACACAATGCCATCTCAGAATGGTTTCTTACTATCTCATAATTGACTATGATCTCCTATTTCATAACAATTTACCTCACAAATATCATGGGAATATTTTTCATTATTATGTTTCTGGCTCTAAATTTACCAGGCAGTCTTTGTTTGCACCCCTCTGACGTGCTGATCTAAATAAAGCCTGACCGCTCCAGCAAAACTGAAAAAGGAACAGCGACTTTTTCACAGCGACACTCGTCTGAGCTCTGAATCACAAATGTCCTTCAGTAGTAATGGAATCTCACTAATGAAGAAATGAGTTTACAGTTATGAGTGGAGTTATGAAGTTATGGCTGGACAAGAAAAAACTAGCATCCGACACAGCGCTATGAACACCAGATGAACCGTGTGGTCGGTCCAGTTCTGAGATCCGAACCATCTCAATATTATCACATTCTGACAGCACTGGGGGGACATAGACTATAAATCACAACCAGACTGGACAGCTCAGGATATATGGAACAAAAACTTGGTAATAAATATTTTTACGGATCTAACATCACAAGAGAAGTATGGAGGTCCGGTTCTGGCATTAAACCATGACTCATAATTATGATTCTCTATCTCTTATTTACTCATATACAATGTCATAATTATGGCTTTTAACAAAATAATGCAACATTTTCTCATCATTATAAATTAGCATCTCATAATTATTATCATCTCATACATGACTATCTAACAAATTTGAAATCCTATCTCATTATTACATCTCATGAATATGAGTTACACCCATAATGATGATTTTATATTACATTATTATGATTGGCAACCTCATAATCATTACCTACAATCTCATAATTATGACTGACTTTCTCAAAATTATGGCTTGCTATCTCAATCATTACTTGCTATCATACAATTAGGGTTTGTTGTGTCATAATTATGACTCACAATATCATAAATGACTCATTATCTCATAATTATGACTTTCAATCCCATTCTTGTGATTTGCAATGTCAATCATTACATCTCATGGTTATGCTCAAAATTATGAATTGCTGTCTCGTAATTAGGACTTGCTATCACATAATATGTAGTGTCAGACAGATGTAGTATCTCATAATAATCAGATATGCCATTATTACGACTTTTTATAACAATTAGACAATTCCTAAAAATTCTGAATTAGTATTTCATAATTATGACCAACTTTCTCTTATGACTTAGCATTGTGACGTTGTGTCACCACTAGGGGTCACCCTCATTCCCTTAAAATTCAGTTTAGTCTCCTGATCACACCAGAGCCTTAAGTGCCTAAGAGAAGCAGCTGCTGGTGTGATCAGAGGCATAAGTGGGAATGAATTGGGATTTGTTGAAATGTTGGGGGTTGGAGTATTTAGAGGGGTTGGGACTAGCACTTGGTGTTGTTTCACCTTCATCTTTGGGTCTCTTTATGCTTTGTGTTTGCTAGGAAACTCTTTTGTTTGGCCTGTGTGCCTTTGATTTGTGTTTTTGAATAATAAAGAGAAACAAGATAAACATCATGGCGGCATTCTTTGAGAGTGAAGCCCCCCGACCAGACAAGCATCACTTACTTTTTTGGTATTTCATCCTTTTGGTTTACAAACCCAATGTCATGAACTTTGAAATCATTAAATGTTTCTCTAATAATATATAGATACAATGTCATGATTACTGTTTTAATCTCGTAATGTTTATGAAAATGTTTATCTCACATTTATGAAATAGCTTCTCAAAACTATTACTGTTTCTCAGGTATCATAACGCTATTATTATGGCCTAGTAACTTAGATATTATTTCATAATGTTTTCTTATTTTGTCACTGGAATATGTCATCATTATGATTAATGTCTCTATATGAACACTGAAAGGGCTCAATATGGACATAGAGAGTGGGCAGGGTGAGAAAAGGTCACGGTCAGGACCAGATCTGCATTTCCTGCAGGTTCCTTCACCACATCTAGTCAGACTCGTGGTTATCATTTTGCTCCTACAGTCTTGTTTTTCCAAAATTGAGGAACCAACAAAACAAGAAGTGGTGTTTTTTTCTGCGTCTCAGCTGTTTTAACCCTGTTTATCTGAGTCTTTTGCAGGGATTTTCCTGCCTTTTTATTTACAGCTAATAAACACACTGCATTGTCATCACTGAAAAGCACTAAGAGAGGAGTTTTTACAAATAAAACCAAAGATCCGTCATTACCGAAGCAACTGTACCCTACAGACACCTCGAGATCTCAAACATCTTCTAATATCACCAATATCCATTTAATAAAACATTACTAATATCTCCTAATATCCGCTAATATCCATATAATAGAACACTACTAATAACCCCCATAATTCCCACTTATATCCATGTAACAGAACACTACAAATAACTCATAATACTCACGAATAGCCATAAAATAGAATACTACTGATATCTCCTAATATCCCCTAATTTTCTCTAACATTCATATAACAAAGGACTGTAAAAAATCAAGACGAATAGTAAACAATATGCTAATATACAGAGAATTCACTTGTTAAGCTTTCTTAAAACTAGAACATGTTTCTAAAATCTGTTTTTCTTACATTTTCAAGACAGTTGTTTTGAAAAAAAGCGATCTGTTATGCTTTTTGAGATTTTCTGGCTTGTTACGGTTTCATATTTTGCACTGTGCTCCTGTTGTAGACGGCTTTGGGCCTGGAGCTTCAGAGTGGATCATCTCAGGGTCAAACACACAGCTGTAACAGCCGAGGGGATTTAATACAGATATCTGTGGATAAAAGACCAACTGGGAAACTGAAAACAACCCACTGGTCCAGTTTCCCAATAAAACTGTTTCCCAAATGCCTGGTAACGCAGGGTAAACATAAAGAGATCAAAAGCCAGAACATCTACAGGGCTTCCCAGAATAACATCTGAAATAAAAGCTGTTTATCTTGACCGTAAGTGTTCTATTAGCACCTTCTTACACAATTCCTTTTTACACATAAACCTGATCTGGATACTTTACACTGTTTAAACATAAAACTGATCCAGATATAAAGACCTTTGCACAGAACTGTGTATTGGAGATGTGACTGGACACCCTGTCAGAAACTGTAATAACTGCAGGGCGTGACACTGCCATAGTGAGTAAAATATGATACATTGTGCAGAACAAATCTACAATCCAGTGCAAAAGTCTGGAGCCTCATCATTTCTTCATGTTTTACTTCCAGAATTCCAAACCTTCTTGTATTTTTTATGTAGTCTTGGGAACAATTCTCCAGGCTTCCTGAAGGACTTTCATAATTTTCAATTTCAGTCCAGTCCCTGAAGCTGACCAGTTCGGAGGAAGATTTTTTGTTAGTTAATACACACAGTGACGTACTGATTAATCACTCAGGCAGAACAAAGCACATCTAATTCAAGACCTGAAATAGTGAAGAAACAGGTGCAGGTGATTCTAGATTATCAGGAGGTGATAGGTATGCTGCTGGTACTGAATGCTGAGTTGTTGGTACTCCTTAATCTAGGCGCCATTAATTACATTGCAGTCACTTACAGTGAAATATAT
>JBBMFX010053384.1:0-11124 GCA_037832545.1 Rhabdalestes septentrionalis
ACGAGCACGTTCACCACTGCCACCCACTTTCCCGATGGGCAAAGTGTTGAAATAAACATGTGTTTGTGCTTCGTGATGCCTGTCGCCTTGCAGCTGCGCTCCGAAGTTGAACCGGCAGACGTGCGAGCGTCTTTTCCAAAAGGCAAATATTCCCCTTCAGAATCAGAGTAGGCAAAAAACATTCACAAGACATCACGGGACAACTTTTTATTAGCCATTTTGGCATTTTTTTCTTCCAAATCTCACAAGCTTCCTTGCGCGCTGCTTACTCGAAACTTTAAACAGGAAGAAGACATATTTTTGGTCTTGTATATGTATATATATATATCTGTGTGTATATGTGTGTATATATTAGGGCTGTAGTGATATACGATACAAACCGGGTGTGAGGAGAGTGAATCGCGACACAGACTAACCCCTTCCAACTCTTTCCTGTATACAGTTCCCGCCCAGAAACATAGGTTTTTCACCGTAATAGGAGGATTTTCACGTCAGTTTATTTTCTTTAAGCAATAGCTAAGGGTCTAAGGGTTTCAAAGAGCCCTCCCACCAGTTTACAAACATTCGGATCCCAGTCTCAGGTGGTCCGCCTCTCAGACGATCGTGAGCCACGTGCTTAGTTATTATTTCAACTTTGACTACAGTGCGTGTGTGTTTGTGTGTGTGCCCTGCCGAAATAGCATGTAAAAAATTCTAGCTCTGCTGCTAGTTTTGAGCGAGTTTTGTGGCTCTGGGCAGCTGGGCGGAGGGTTTCTTTTGTTTGAATGAAGCAGTGAACCCAGAGAGACAAGTCGACTTCTCGACTCTCTGTATGAATGGAAGGGAAGCGGTATTTAAGCGAATATTGGTTTATAATTTTGTGGTAAAGATAAGTGTCTCCAAACAAAATGGCACCTCAAAGATTTTCCTGTACTCCACCGCAAATTAATCGCGATACGAACCGAATCGTGAGTCAAAGATCGTGAAATGAACCGAATCGTGGGTTCAGTGTATCGCTACAGCTCTAGTGTGTGTTTGTTTGTGTGTGTTTGTGTGTGTGTGTGTGTGTGTTTGTGTGTGTGTAAAATTTACCAATATGTGGTAAACATCAGCATGCACAACAAGAAGCTACTCAAACATGCAAAGTGCCTCTTCCTGATTCTGTGATCTCCCAATGTCTTGTAGCTTCTGACACCACAGATGTGAGCTCCTCGGAGCGCTGCCTGGAAAGCAGCTTGGTGCTGCTGGTGAAGCAGGATGTTGGCAATCAGAAGCTCTGGCTCCTGCCTCAGCTGCCGTGGGAGGCAGGAGAGACGCTGAGACAGACAGCAGAGCGTGCCCTCACCAGCCTGCCAGGTGATGCCCTCTCTACCTCTGTCTTTTATACTGTTTCATCATTGTTGCAAATAAATGTAGTTTCTCCAAATGGAAGCTTTGTAAATGCAAAGAAAAAACATTCCTAAATTAAATGTAGATTATTGTGGCTGGGGTTCAGTAATGGCTTTTTCCTCGCTGAGTTTGCTTTTGTCCTGGGATTGATACGCACACTCTGCACCAAAATCCGTGTAACTCTTGAACTCAGGAGCCGTCTCCTTCCTCAGCATTATGATGGCTGGACATTCCCATGTTGTTTATACTTGCATATAATTGTTTGAACAGATGAGCATGGCACCTTCAGGCATCTGGAATTTGCTCCCAAGCATGAATCAGTCTTGTGGACATCTTCCTGATGTCTTGGCTGATTTCTTTAGACTTTCCCATGATGTCTCAAAAGGAAGCACTCAAGTGGTGTCAGTTAACCTATCAGAAGCTTCCAAAGCCATGGCATCATCATCTGGGCTTTCCCAAATAGTTTAAAGCCATAGTAACCGTGGTGTATGTAAACTTTTGACAAAGTAATACAAAAAAATCTTAATTAGTCATCTCACATAATATTTTTACATTCAGCAAAAAGGAAGGATTTTGGGAATCTGAATGGACCTAAAACTGAAAGGCTTTTGTATGATTTAATATCAGACCGTAAGAAAAAATTAGTTAATATAGTGTATTTAAACTTTTGGTTTCAACTGTATCTTGTTTTAATACTGGGAAACTGTATTGATTTTATGAGATCCAGAAAGACTGCTGCCTTCATTTAAGGTGGAAAACTCTTGTGTGGTCTGATAAATAATTTTTTTAAAATTCTTTTTGAAAATCAAATGTGGAGAAGGACCATTTTGTTTTTACCTGATGGTATGGAGGTGCATTAATGCACAAGGTGTGGGTGGCTTGCTCATCTTGAAATGCACTGTCACTGCTGAAAAATATATGCAGGTTTTGGAGCACCTTATATTGCCTTTCAGATGACGTCTGTTTTCAGGGAAATCTCTGCTTATTTCAGTTTCACCTTTATTTATCATATGCAGTTACCATAGGGACAACATTGCAATGAAATGTGACTGCGAGAAGAAGACAAGTCCCTCAGCAATATAGTTAAAGATAAGGTTAAAATATAAAGAATGTATTAAAATATATTTAAAAAAACTCTTAAGCAAAATCAAATACAATTTCAATTTCCTACCACATTTTGTATGTATTACAGCAGCATAACTGTAGCAGAAGATTCTGGTTGCAAAATTGCCATGCCTGCAGCCCAGGCTGGGCAACTACAAAAGGAACAAAACAACAAATGAAAGCCTGAACGGATGACCAGCTATATCCGACAAGCTATACTATATGAGACATTTCACTTTCAAAACTGGTCTCCTCATTTCTCAAACGAAGTGTTGTTAAGATTTTAACAATAAAATTGTATGTTCAAATGTTCAACTTTTGATATGTTGCCGTTGTGCTACTTTATGTTAAAAACATGGATTGTTTTAAAAAATTTCACAATTTTTTTGAAATAGAATTATACTTTACGTTTTTACACATTTTGCTTCTGTAATTAATTAATGATAATCATGATGAGTAATTGAAGTAATGGCAGTTATTGTAGTAGTAGTACATTCATAGTATATAAAATTTGTTTTTTGACAAACATTAAACTAACTAAAAGTTAATTTTCCTGCGTAGGTGCTGATCTGAAGGCGACTTTTCTGGGCAATGCCCCTTGTGGATTTTACAAATACAAATTCCCCAAAAATATCCGGACCGAGAGCAGGGTAGGAGCCAAGATTTTCTTCTTCAAAGCTCTACTGTCTGACAGTGGCCGCTTGCCACTCGACAAGGACTCTTTTGCCTGGGTGACGACCAATGAGCTTCAGGATTATCTCCAACCAGAATACCTGAAAGAGGTCAAGCGCTTCATTATGAATCTGTAAGGTTGGAAGCATGCCAAGGACACTGGACTCCATGTGGAAATGTCATTCAGACTTGGACACTCGCTCGCTCCTCGTAGCGGGACGGTAACAAATCAAATGAGTGTTCCTCATCTCTTGTGATTCGGAATACAATATCCCAATCCATTTCTCAGGCACTCCCTTGTCTTCATCAGTCATGGAACCGTGACCAAGCGTAAGATAGCTGATTAAATAAGTCCAGAGTTGATTAGCTGATTGGCCTGAATTGTGTGAGTTGGGCAGAGTGTGCCTGAGCACAGTAGAGTGGGTACATCTTGGGCTAGATTGAACTGTTACAGAAACACAACCCTTTGTGTGTGATACCAGCTTGGCTTGACTGGCCCTCCATTCCATCAAAGCCTGAAATGTGTCTATTATACAACATTAAAGATAATAACCTACTTTTTTCTGCTTTGGCTAAAGTCATTTTTTCTTCATGTCATCTCACAATGAAGCATAATTTGAATCTGATGGAGCGTCAGAGGAAATGTGAATTTATTTATAGCCTAATACTTGCAGCACATTAAGTAGACCAAACGCAGGCCAGTCAAAATGATCTCATGACAGCATGATGGTGACTAGCTGTAATTTATGGCCAATATCTTTTTAGATTAAATTATTCCTTATTACTTGGTTCTTTAGATAGTCTGTCTATCTAACACTTTTGCTCCTCCAAGAGTGAGACTGACGCTCTTAATTTATGTGCAGACTGTATATGATAAGTAATTATCGTGAAATGATTGCATTGCTTGGCGTCATGCGGGACAAATATGTTTATTTTCATTTCAGCCATATACACAGTACAGAGGGAAATGAAACAATATTCCTCTGGTACCTCGGTGTAACACAAGAACAAAAACAAACAGCATAAGCTTATACAAATGCAGACAGGACAGGAATACATAGAGTGCAAGAAAAACACAAGAACAATAATACAAAAGGATGAGACAACATTTATAGAGCTTTCCCACTGGCACACAGAATCATGCTGTAAAGTGAACAAATGTTTTTCCTTTACAAATAAAGTGATCCGTACACAAGCTGCTCGGTGACCGGGCCAAAGGCAGGCTGCAGTCGAGGTGACTGTGTCACCGCTTTCTGATTGGTCAAAACAGAATGGTAATCAAAACATGAAAGATAAACTACCAACTGGGAAGTTAATGAATGATAAGCACCAGGGTTGTGCCAGTTAACACTGAAAAACAATTGTTTAGTTTATTGAATTCAAACAAAAATGAACTAGATCACATTCATTGTTATTTTTTTACATTTTGAACCAAGTTCACAGCTCAAAAATGTTAAATTCAACGTATCTGAACTTCATTCAATCACAGACATAAGTTACATAAAAAAAAACGTTTTGGGGGTTGAGAATAGATCTTATCATTTAAGCAAGGCATCATCTTATGCTGAAGTTTACAAAATATATGGAAATATTCCGACAATATTAACACAAAATGTAAACAAAATGTCTGCTCAGAAAAGAACATAACTACCAGCAAACAAAACGTGTGGGTTTTCCCTTCTTCAAAAAACGAACTCAAATTTTTAAACAGACTGCCTTCTGCAAAAGCATCTGAACTCTAAGCACTTACCATGCCAGCCTGTAATTAGCAAACATGAGCTGCATTTAGTCTCGTGAGTGTGAACGTCACTCATGTCTACGTTCATAATTGATAAACTAATTTGTTAAGTTCAGCATTCATGAAAAATAGGAACGTGTTTGTGTGTTGCACTGACATGCACTACTATCTATTTGGACTGGAGATAAATCTTTAAGAAGTTTGCTGGTTTAGGTTTTGTTGATTGGCAAAATACAGAGGGAAAAAACTACAATATTTAAGGCTCTTACAGAAAAACCTTTGCTGGTTTGACTCGATGGACATGATTTTGGGATGACCAACTATAAAACGTGGTGAGAGTATTGCACTGGGCGCGTGTCAAAAGCAGTGCTACTGGGCTGGGATACAATGGAAAGCCTGCATTTGTACAATGGTAGTATGGTTTAGGCTGTACAGGAAAAGTGCCTTTAGTGCACTCGACAGAAACGGCTACAGTACAGTTTGACTGAAAACAGTATTATGGTAGATACTGTATATCAGCAGCAAATTTGTTAAGTGTGTAAAAATGCAAGCATAGAGACAGAAAAAAAGATTTATGCCAATAACAGCAGCAGCAAGACAGAATATACAGAATGAATAGAGGAGTATTTATAGTGGCATACATTGCTTTGTGCAAGGCAGAACAGTTTGATGTGTATAAAATGTTCTACCAGAAAGAAGTTCAGGAGTGTGTGTGTTTTGGGAATAGTACAGTTTATGATTCAGTTCTGTTTGAGGAGTCTGAGGGAAGAAAGTGTTTCCCATTCTGGCAGCGGAGGCTCATATACTACAGGACCTTGTGTCAGATGGAAGGCGGCAGAAGGTGGGGTGTGTGGGGTACGGGGGGTCATTCACAATGCTGGTGGGCCTGCAGATGCAGTGTGTGGTGCAAATGTTCTTGACAGAGGGAAGAGAATCCCTGATGATCTCGGCTGCCCTCATTCTCTGGGCTTCAAAAAAATAATTAGTTGGAAGTCACTTCATCACTTTGAAGGCTATGGGCTTCATAAAGCATGCATTGACAAAAACTACATATAAAAATAAACATACAGACTGCATGACCTGCAAATAACTTTAAAATAATGAATGCTTGAGTCTTTATGAACAAATTACACAAGCAAATATGGGTTCTGAGAGACATTTCTTCATTTGCTTTTCATATCACACACCTATGAAGCACCATTTGCATAAAAGGAACTTAAAGCACTTATGCCAAGTTCAGAGAACCATATAACAATTCTGTGAAAGATTTTGCCGCTCTCTAACTACAGGCAATTTTCATTATTAGCTGTATCAGTTTAGTCTTTCATTAAGAAAATGCCTATGACAATCTGAACTAGGCTACTGCCTTATATGTTTTTTTTTTTTTTTTTTTACAGCGTGTTATGTCAGTAGAACCTTTAATTTAGGACTTTCATGTCAGGTCAGTGTTGTTTAACATCTGATGAGAATGTTGATCTGTTCATAAATTTTCAAGAGCTCCTTTTTAAGTGTTGACGATGACGTTAATAATAATTATTGTGATAACATTCTCTATGATACTGATATAGCAGAACATTGTAAAATACAAATAAGGCTCTAACCAATCAGTGTTTTTGACAGGCTGACCAATCACAGCCCCAGGTGAGATACAAGGGATTTTCATTAATTGAGGTGTTCATGTAATCCACACAAGCCTAAATGTTTTGGCTGATCTTTAACCATTGAAAACACTGATTGGCTGGTTTTTTTTGAAAGGGCACCAGTTCTGCATATTCCACCTATTTCCTTTTTTCCATGACATTTGTGTGGGCTTGTGTACTAAGATGGATTAGAATAGTTCATAATGATTCATTCTTGCGGTGGCATTTTGCAACCTCTGTTTATCCCTTAATTAAACAGCCTGCTTTGGTTACTATGCCTGATTTATGTAAATGCTGTCTTTTCTGATTGGCTACACTTTATTGCAGCTGATTCCAAGACAACAGGGCTGAAACAGTGTTTAGAACTTACGCATTAAACGGTGAGGCTAAGTTAATAACCTGAAATACGTCAATAATCTTGTGTGTGCCATTTTAATATACACAGTGTTCTTTGAAGGTTATTAGTGAATAAAATACAACACATTAAGGTCCACTAGGGGGCAGTATATAAATGCAGAATTGAGAAATGCAGCAATTGAAGGCAAATTTGAATAAGAGTGATGCTCTATTATGCTTCAGCACCGAGACAGCAAATTCCCTCTCTTGTCAAACTTAAATGCAGAGGAATACTGGCCTCTGCACTTTTTGTATGTCTCTCTCTCACTCAAGCGTCAAACAGTCAATGGGTTTTGTGCTGAATGCGCACAAACAGGGATTAGCGAAACTATGAATTATTTAGACAACTAGAATGTGTAGGTGTCTGAAAATTGGAAGTTGACAAAGCTGTTTTTTCTTTCTTTTTTTTTTTTGAGTGTTTTGGGACAAGCCGTCCTGTACGAATGTGCACATCAAGTATGTGTTTTTCAACTATTCCACAAGGGTGTGGGCGGTGGCTTGTGACAGTGTGAGTGTATGACGGACAGGTTCGATATAGGGAACTGTGTGCCTTTGTGAACATATTAATGCAACCTCAATATCTCATTTTTCCACGGAGGATTTTCATATTCATAAGCGCGCTGAGCCTGGCAGTGTACACAGCGGAGCAGGCGGTTGACAGCAGGCAAACATGCAGTGCACTCTGGGCCCAGCTTAAACGGCTTAAACTGGAGAATGAACTGGGTCAGCTCAAGTCCACTTTCAAGTCTGAGTCAATAAAATCGACCCTCAACCGGTTTAAAGGGGCATTCCACCGGTTTTTCGAAATTTCTGCATGATTAAAGCATATAGAGGTAAACACAGTCATTCTGAGTGGTTTGGTTTGGAGTGGTTCACTTCTGGAATCAGAGTCATCTGAAGAGTTTAATGGCTTTGAAAGCTCCCTCACAGAACATTATTAATTGCAATAGTTACGAATAAACTGATTAAATCTGAGACATTGTTTGACCAGAATTTTGAGCAGAGGTGGGAGCCTATCATATAATTTTGTCCATTTTTCCTAACTGTTTCCTGTTCCTGATTTCTGTTTCCCATCATCTCCAACTTAGAACTTGGCCAAATCCAGTCTGCCTTTAACCCTTAGAACTCATTGTGTTAGTAAAATCAGATTTCACCTAATATTAACAAGTCTAATACAGTCTTAAACTGGTGTTTGCTCTCCTACACACTCGCTCTTTACTGTTCTTTCGCTCCCCCGCACGGCCGCTCTCCGGACTCCCTCCCACTTGTGAGTGGAGACAGTCCTGAAAGTTCCTCTGGGATCAAAGATCTTGTACTTTTTGTTATTTATGGACATTTCTGTGTGATGCCATTTTTAAGTCACCTGTAGTGGTTGTAATTACATTGTTTTTAAAATTACAATAATTTGGCTCTACGGGAACACCAAACAAAGCTCAGCATCATGTCTGATACCTTGAGCATCAACACAAACCAGGGGAACTTCTTTACAAGGAATTGTAATGACATTTTATCATCTGTTGCATCTCATGTTCTATGGGTTGAAGCAGCTCTCTTTGTTTCTGTTACATTTTACTCTGGACTAGGTGTGTGTTGGTTCACTGATGGATCTGTATAGTAGCTATAAATTGCTATATTTCTGCTGGAGACATTGTGACCTCAAATGTAAAGAAATCTGAGAAACTGAGTTGGAGAAACTGGTATAGTTCCCCTTTAAATGGCAGAAGCAAGACATGGCACTCGTCCTAAATATTAAGAGTTTCATGTCTCTAAGCTTGAAAGGTATGAAGCTTTGATGCTTGGCTTGGATTTATCCTCATCTGACTGGATTCCCCATCCCTGGGCTGCAGTTCAGAGAAGAGGTTGCTCTCCTGGGAGGGAGCATGCCAGTCAAAACAAGTTTGTGTGTTTTAGGGGTGTCAGAGGCTATCTCCAAGTTTTGCTTTCCTGTCTGTCATGAACAGTGCTGCACAGTTGCAGTGATTCTTACTTTAGAAAGATGGCCATTGAAACCATTCCAAAGGAGTGCTTTCGCATTTTTCAATCTAATCTACCTCTACCCCATCTGGATCAGGCAGTCTGTTACCATACCATTTTGACATGTTTACCTCCACTCCAATAAACCCCGCAAACCCATTGAGCCAAAACGCAGCAATAGAACACTATGGGCAGGTGCTGAAGCAAGTGGCTTCTATTATAAGTGTGCTTTGGGTTCAGATCTTTTTTTGAGAGCAAAGGAAACGTATAAAAATTACTGTCCATGATAATCAACTTCATGATGCAATATGGCAGGTAGAGTTGAAAAACGCTGCATTATTCTGTCAAGCTCTGGGCGCTAAAATATTAGAGACCCCATACCATGGTAACAAACATTTTTATATGAAATTGTTTAGTGTGGTATGTAAACACCATAAACTATCCATCACTTCCCGGTCCACAAATGTCCATATGTTGAAATGAAATTAAGCTGCAGGAACAGCCTGTTTTGAATTCACTGTTTTGAATACATTTACATATGTCCTCCTGTTCGCCCTTTAGCAAAATGTTAGGCAAGGATAAACTGCTTTTAATGTGGGGGCTTTTGTGACATCATGAATACCGTGAATTCAAAGCAGCCTGTTTTTTCCATTCTTGATTTGAGGTGTGCTGGAGGTACAATTTACAAAATGTAACAATAAAGAAGTGAGAAAAATTTGATTTTTCATGATGTGGACACATAACTTGCATTGTCACTACAAGCAAGGAAGCAAAGACCAAGCAAAGACTTATTTGAAATGTTATAGCCCATCCGTGTCTTGGCATCTTGGGGTCATCATATGTCAAAAGGGATGCATAAACGTCTAAAAGGTGTAATAAAATCTCCTGTGTCCAAGCAAAATCCTGATGGTGATAAAATTATAATTCCATTTGTTCATTTACATTGTCATTTACATATCTCACAGAAGATGTATTTGAATGAGAGAATTCAATCACTGGTTCTATAGCAACATACTGTGCACAAGTAGAGAATATATATATATATATATAAGTATTTGAAAGCTACTTTGCAAACACCAGACTGTTCAAAGCCTGAAACATTCTGTGCAGGCCAACCATAAATAATACAAAGGTTATAATGCAAGGATGCTTGGCTAACATCAAGCATATATGACTGCATCAGCCATAAATGACAACTGAAAATGGCAGTAGTAAATATATTCAATGCCCTAGGTCCCTGGCTGAAACCTGTGAGCTTCTAAGCTTTTAGGATTTGGGTCTGCCCCAGGGGGTGATTACGGATCCGTAAAAACAAGATAGAGTTATCAGTTCAACTCCAAGTGCTCTCTGTTTTGCAAGAAGAAGAGTCTTCTCAGGATGACTGTGCTACTATTTTTGGATGCTGTCAATGACTGAAGATTTCAGAAGGACATGGGCAATGGAGGACACTGAGATGTAGGTGAGGAGATCGGGTGAGTGAAGCCGCCACACACTTGGCTGTGGCGGTATTGGGTGGGGGGGTTCCTGTGAAGAGCAGGTGCTTTGTCTGGGTTGATCCTCCTCTGGACGGCTTCCATTTCCCCACACTGCAGTTCAGAGATCATCTCCTCTCTCTCCAGGGTCAGATCATGCCAGTCAAACCTGCAGCAGAATCTGTTTAGCTTCTTTGCCAAGATAGCACAGCTGTGCGTGAGTGTTTGGGTTGTCTGGGAGGCCAGCCAGTGTCTTAACATGTCTCTGGCTTTGTCCAGACAGCTTCTCTATTTTATTGTTAAGAATGACCTTGACAGCCTGGCCTAGAGGTGTGAACAGTAAAGCTTGTGACCAGGTGTGACCATGCTAAAGCAAAGGCTAGAGGGGAAACATATCAAATGTATAAAAATCAGTACACATATAGGGTCATGTGCGTTTTCTCAAAGTTTCTGAAAATGTATCTTAAATTAATTAAAAAAAACCCCAATATCCTACAGCTCTGATCCAAATATTTTTTGGGCAATGATTTTTGAAATTCGGCCCTCAGGGCCAATTGTTTGATCAGTACATTGTAAGCCACATCAACTGCTTAGTTTTGACTGGGGTGGGTTGAATTTTGTATTGAATATCCTAGGCAACCTAAATATATGTAAAACATATATTCATGTGAATAATTTTACCCAATTTTACCCTAACAATTAATTTCTTCTCTTCTTTTTTTCTTACTATCAACTATGTATATATAGTTTAAATCCCCGC
>JBBMFX010053415.1:0-25107 GCA_037832545.1 Rhabdalestes septentrionalis
CTCCCACCCCCCCCCCCCCCCCCTACCTTTCATCATAACGGTCACCCCCACACGTGCCGTCAATCAGACATTCGGCGCGTGTTTGAATGAGCTCGAGCGGTCCAGGCATACTCTCCGAACACGCGCTTCCAAAAAATGCGCCACGTAGAACACACAGAGAGATACACACAGAGTGAGAGAGAGAGAAAGAGAGAGAGAGAGACAGAGACAGAGAGAGAGAGAAAGAGAGAGAGTGAGAGAGAGAGAGAGAGAGAGAGAGAGAGTGAGAGAGACGGACAGATCGACCAACAGAGAGAGAATGCAGGAATGAACTGATTAATTAAAGGATGGGAAATATAGAAAGATAGAGTGAAAGAACGAGAAAGAACGAGAGAGTGAGAGAAGAGAGAGAAAACGGAGAGAGAGTGTGGGCACAAAAGAGAGAACGAAAGAGGAGGGAATTTGAAAATGAAATGTTTGAATGAGAGTGAAAGTGATAGAAGACAGAGAATGAGAACGGAGGAAAGTTGAAAATAAGAAAAAATCAAAGAGAGTTTGAGTGAAAGTAAGAGATGAACAGTGTAGTAAAGGAATGAGGGAATGTGAAAAAGAGAGAGTGAGGGGGTGAATGATAGAGTGAAAATGAAAGAGTGTTAATGAAACGAATGGGAAAAGGGGGGAGAGAGAGGGAGAATGCAAGATAGGCTAAAAGAGAATTGAAACGAGAATGAAGAGAAGAGTGACAGAAGAAGAGAGAAAGTGATAGAGGTGCACATCCCTGTAACTGGGATCTTTATAAACTGGGTTAATGGGGATTTTCTTCCTGTGTTTTTTTTTTTTTCCAGGTAAATGTTGAGGGTCCCGACAACATGTTACCTAAATCCAGACGCGCACTCACCATTCAGGAGATCGCAGCACTCGCCAGATCTTCTCTTCACGGTAATCACGAACACACACACACACACACCTACACACACACCTGCTCCTATCCTGGTTCCTTTTACCCCCTTTAATATATCACTAACACCTCTAACACACCTGTGTCATGTCTGACTCCTCCACTGCCCCCACAGGGCACAAGAGCACCATCCTTTACAAAACACCACTCCATAACAGCGTGCAAAACTCTATAATCATTCTCTAATCTTCCTCACATACTGTTGGAGCAAAAGAAAGAAAACAAATATGATTTCCATAGAACTTGTAATGGAAGTTAATGCAAAACAATGTAAATTTGCACCATGGGCATGGGCACAGGAAACATTACACAGGAAAAATTAATGAAAGTCAAGGTTTCATTTGCCTTTTGGTTAGCATTAGCTCTCTCCAGACCTCCAGAGGGGCGGAGTCTCAGCGCTACACGGCCGTGGTGTGTGTGAGAGAGCTGGGGGACGTAGGAGAGGCAGCAGGGTGATCTGGGTCTGAATAGGGCTGGAAATGGCGATGATAACGGTGTCTGGGTTTATTTGAGAAACGAGGAAGTGTATCAAAACGTACACCTGTAATATACTGTAACCTAATTCATAGGTTTGGTTCAGTCAGTGATATAGTTATAGGCTTGTATTCAATAATAAATGGTAAAAAAAAAAAAAAAACCTGCTTCTGTATGTATCTGCGATTAATTGCGATTAATCCGATTATTTAATCGCCACACCATGTAATTAATTAGATCAAAAATTTTAATCGCTTGACAGCACTAGTTTTTACACATGTACAGCCCAACAGGTGTTATGTAAAAAAAATGGTAATGGACCATGGCACCAAAAAATAAACCAATTATATCCTATCCGTTCATCTCTATGTTCCTATTCGCTCCCTCGCCTCCTCCTCGGAACACCGTCTGCCTCTGCCATCCCCACACGCAAGGCAAACCCAGTCCAGACTTTTCTTATTTGTTGTTCCCTGCTGGTGGAATGAGCTGCCAAAAGCATCCAGAGCAGCAGAACCTGAAGACTCATTTGTCCAGAGCTCATCTCTTCTCTTGATCTTCCTGCACTACTACACACATAAAGTTTTTAGAAGTAAGAACTCTCCTTCGGTCCTCAAACTGTCCTGAAACTTGAGTGTTTCCTCCTGTTGTAAGTTGCTTTGGATAAAAGCGTCCGCCAAATGAATGTAATGTAATAAAAAACTTGATTGTGTGTTTATTGCTATGTTTCCTCCAAGTACATGTCTCTTATGTAGGCTAAGAGTATTAAGTTATGGCAGGGACCTGTGGGTAATGGGTTTAAAATTGCATATAAATCGACATAAAGGGGACCATTACAGACACTAGGGGGCTGTGGAGATGGCTGGTAGCTATGTAACTGCATATTCACATTCCTTTTCTTTTTCTACTGTTATATTTTAGTTTAATTCTGCTATTTTTTTTAAGACGCCTGCATGGTATACACTAAATGTATCCAGTTACCAAGACTGATTCCTGCCATGTGTAATATTACATTTGGGATGGGTTGCCAGACAGGCGTCTTCTGTATCTGATTTTAAATCTCTTTTAAAACGCCACTTTTTTTTCCCCTTGGCTTTTAACACTTTGTGAGATGCAGATTTTACGTATGTTGATGTAATGTGATTTTATGATTTTATTATTGTGTTTGTTCATCTTTTATGTCTATTTATGTTTTATATGTTATATTTTATGCCATTTAATTATTTTATATTTATATTTTGTACAGCCCTTTGGTCCTTAGCATTTACTTAAAGTGCTTAACAGATAAGGTTGGATTGGATAATACAATGTGAAATAAAATAGATTGTGTACTATGTGCATGCAGGTATCTCTCAGGTGGTGAAGGACCATGTGACGAAGCCCACGGCGATGGCTCAGGGCAGAGTGGCCCACCTGATTGAATGGAAGGGCTGGTGCAAACCCACGGACGCTCCGAACGCACTGGAGTCAGACTTTAACTCCTACTCAGACCTGTCAGAGGGGGAGCAGGAGGCACGCTTTGCAGCAGGTCAGTGTGTGAGTCTGTGTGTTTGTGTGTGTGTGTGTGTGTGTGTGTGTGTGTGTGCATTTGGACACCACAGTTAGGCTACCAGCTTATTTTCAGAAACAACAACTCGCTACAATAATTAGCTAACTCCAAAAGAAATATCTAGCAATAAACATTAGCAACAACAGAAATAGATAGCTAGAACCATTAGCTAGCAACAATAGAAAGAGCAGCACCACAAAATCATTATTTAATCAGAATCAGAAAACTTTATTTATGCAAGAGAAAATTGTTTGTGTGACTGCCACATTACACAGACACAGAGAGACACAAGGCAACAGACAAATGTAAAAATAAATATTTAAAAAAGTATAAGATAAAGTACTATACGTGAATAAATGTATAGTCTATTTATTTTTTAATACAAAAAAAAAGTCTAATACATGTCTAAATAAAACCTAACAAAAATAAAATCTAGAGATATTGCACGTTACATTATTAATGCCATTAGTAACAACAGTATTGATTTTGCACATGATATTTGTGATTGTAATACATTGACACCATATAGAGGACAATGTTGCACATGATATTTGAGAAAGAACATTGCCGAAGAACATTGTAGAATGTTGCACATCACAGCAAAATAATGCACATATTATTCACATAATGATAGTTATTAAGTCTGAGTCAACTGTTTAAAGTTGGTAAAGTAAAAATAAAACACTAAATACAGAAAAAAAACATGACACGCTGCTGCAGGGTCACACCTGCGCACTTCGTATGACTGCAATAGGATAATAGATTGAAAATGGTAAAATCATTAGCTAGCTCCAATATAAATAGTTAGCTATGCTCTAGCTAGCAATTTAATTCAGTTAGCTATAATCTAGCTACAACTGCTACATAAGATCATTGGTTTACTGTAATAAAACAAATAACTATCTACATCCATTAGCTGCATTATTTGCTTTAATCCATACTTAGCTAAAATAGAAACAATAGCTACAAACAACCATTAGCTATAGCTGAATAATAGCTGGATGCAATAGCAATGCTAGCTAACTCACTAGCTAAAAACAACACTGCCACCCAAGGAGTGTTGGGAAGTTAGCTAATGCTACCAAAGGAAAATAGGAAAGTTAAAATACAAGTAAGAAATTTAAACAATAGCTGTCTAAGATTGCAATGAGTACTTTGAATCTTTTAACTTTTGGAACTTTTTGAAATATAACAAGTATCTTTTAAAAAATATTTATAGTAAATATCACTTTGGATAAAAATTTCTCATGGCATGAGAAAAGGCTTGTTTACCATCATAATTGATACATAGTGTGTCACAACTGTGTCAGGGATGTAAAGCCTGTAGTGAAATATATATATATAGTAGCCGAATGAAGATTCTTTTCTCTGCTTTGCTGATTTTATTTCTTTCCCTTCTCTCTCACTCACTCCCTCATCCTATTTCCCTCTCTCTGTTGCCTTTTTCTCTCTTCCTCCATCTCTCCTCTTTATATTCTGTCTCTCACCATTCTCGCACTTTCTCTTTCTCTTCTGATTCTCTTTTCTCCTCCTCGCCCTCTCCTTGTTCTCTCTTTCTTTTGTAGCTTCTCTGCATCTCTTTCTCTGATTAACTTATACTCTCTCACACTTTCTCTCCCTTTCCTTCCTTTTTTTCTCTACTTTTTCCTTTATCTTTCCCTCCCTCTCTTTGTGTCTCTCTCTCAATGTCAAGTTCTCTCGCTCTGACCTTTTCACTCAAGGATAACACGAAACATTAAAGTTGTTCAGGTGTGTGTGTGAGAAAGATTTTCGGTTTTCAGTGTCTGGTTATTTTGTGTGTGTGTGTGTGTATGAGGAATATAAGCAGTATCCCCTGCAGGACCCTGGCTGTGTGCCTGCATTCACACACACACACAAACACACACACACACACACACACACAACCACACACACACGTTCCTGCACACACACAAATGCTACACAAGTGCATTCACATTCACGTACACACAAGTGTGCAATGATTCTCTTTGGATAAAATCGAACTCCACTTACATCTGGGAAAATTGCCAGACCCTGACAGAAAACCTGCAGTGAGTGTGTGTGTGTGTGTGTGTGTGTGTGTGTGTGTGTGTGTGTGTGGTGTTGACAAAGTGCTCAGCCAGGGTCAGGAGATGAATGGGCAGAACTGATCTTAGAGCCAGCTTGCAGATTCAGGAGTCAGGGTGAGGTGGGAGCAAAGCTGTCATTGGTTGATTAATCAGCCAACCAATCAGACGGCGAAAAGGTGAAACTGCGCTCTGATTGGTCCCTTAATCAGTGAAGGTGATGTGACGAAATGTTGACCGTCCTTTCTGCTGAGTCATTTGACCATACGGTCATCTGACGTACCTGCTTGTGTGTGTGTGTGTGTGTGTGTGTGTGTGTGCACTTACACAACCTTGTGGCTGTGTGAATGCACAGCGACTTTGCTTGTGATGCTGATCAGCGAGGTCACTTCCTGTCTGGTAGAGGACACTGCGTGACATCACTGCAGACTGTCAAAATCTGTTATTCCCAGCCACGGTTCAGAATGACCTGCCAATCAAATGGCCGGCCTGTTTTCATGGTGACGTCATGCCCTCTGGATGTGTGTGTGTATTCTAGAGTATGACTGTAGGGTACAAGCACACACACACACAAATCTCCATCCCATTTTCATTATGAGAGGTACTGAATTGTAAGATGTAGCCTAAAGACCAAGTTAAAAGTGCCATCATATGTATTACATTAGATACGGACTATATAAAGGCCTAAACCATTACAGAATAGTGGTGCTGTGTTCAGAAACGGACCAGTAACAAAGAGAAAAGAGCGGAGTCAGTACAGTCAGTCACGTCAGGGTCTCAGCACCCATATCACTACGAAACCAAACCCCTTAATTTTACCCCTTAAAATGACATTCATTTTTCTCTTAATTTCCAAGGATTTTTAAGAGGAAAGCTGCACAGATTAAGGCTGTTTAAGGGGTAAAAGTACTGAATTTTTCCCTTACTTTAAAAAAATTTGCCCCTTAAAAAAAAAAAAGCCTTATGTTTAGGATTAAGCGGTTTCACACTCACACCTTAAATCCACTTTTAAGGTAAAATTAAGAGATCGGCTTACAAATTAAGGGCTACTTAATTCAAATGAATGTGTTTGGCGTATTTTCAGGGGTATATTAAGGGAGAGTGAAGGACATTTTTAATACATTGTGTTTCATAGTGTATAGGCGAACTAGGCAATTGCCTAGGGCTCCACAGCAGTCCCACTAAACATGATTATACCCTTGTGTTCTGCCACTGGGCTGGATGGGGTGAGTCTGACTGTGCCCAACGTCATTGGATCAGAGCGCTTCCAGTCAATTAGCTTGACAAGGGGGCAATGCCATCTCTTGCCCACTCATGGCACTGGACTGGAGCTCCAGATCACAGATTGGAGCTGGGAATGTTTACAACATGGAGAGAAAACAAAACCCTGACAAGCTCTACCTACCGATTTCATGGCTATTACCAAGAATTATAGTTAAAACAACAAGTGGTTTTATCCTTAATTGTGTGTGTGTGTGTGTGTGTGTGTGTGTGTGTATTCCAGGTGTTGCTGAACAGTTTGCGATTGCCGAGGCGAAGCTTCGGGCCTGGTCTTCGGTTGATGGAGACGAGTCCAACGACGACTCCTACGATGAAGACTTTCTACCTACTAATGAACCAACCACGCAAAGTACAGGTACACACACCGTTTCACACTAACACTCCAGCTAAGTGTGTGTTCTGTCTACCTCAGATCTTTTGTTTTTTATTTCTCAGCAACTGTCTCACTCTCGAAATGTTATTCTCACTCAATTGTTTTTCCGTCTCCTCACACATCCTCGTCTTTTTCTTGTTCGTGCTTCAACATGGCATGAATTGCTTATTGTCCCACTGCCCTACTTTTATCCCATGAAAAAACTCCCTCTCCCTCTCTCTCTCTCCATTTTGCTCCCTGGCGCAATTTGATATCCCAGCATTCATTTCTCCTGCAACTTTAATGTGCACACACACAGACTGAGAGGAGAGAGAAAAGGATGAGCAAAAAAAAAGGGGAGGGGGTGTAGTGCAGAGAAGAGCAAAGACCAGATAAATAGACAGATAGAGAAGAGTAAATGTGAGTGTAAATGTGACGAGCTTAAGAAGAATTTATATTGTATATAAAGAGCCAATATGGAAATACACTGGAACTTAAAGGGTAAAATAGACAACAAGTTGTTTCGGGTCGAGTCTTATAGTGACAGATAGCACAGATCAGGGTTAGGTTTCAAATTTAGCAGTGCCAGTTAAGACAGGTCTGAAAAGTATGGGCTTGAGTCTGGTTTGGGTTTCACGTTGACCCGTACCAGTCTGGCCGGGTTGAGTCAGTTTGGGTCTCAGAGTCACAAGTATGGATCAGGTTCAGACCTAATATTCAGCAGTACCAATTGGGCCAGATTTAGAAGTGTGTGGAAGGCATGTGTCAGGTTCAGGCCTTAAATTTAGCAGTAATGTTTGGTAGAACTAGAGCTGAATCATTGGTTCCTCCAGCACAAGCACTGAAAAATGTGTCAATACCTATATAGAGCAATTGGCCTTTCGCTTTTTTTTTTTATATGCGAGACATTTCAAATTCTTTCATTACCAAATAAATTCTTAAGAAATGAGCACATTAAACAAAAGCTCATATTTGTGAGAGGCCAACCCAGTACCTGGAGGTTTAGGCTTTTCAATATTTTCATAAAATCTGGGCATTTATCCACCATTCAATCCAGACTGCTTCTCCTTTGCCCATTCAGTCCAGGCCATTTGCCTTTTATACAATCAGCTGGGTTCATTTCCCTTTTGCCCATTGAAACTTTGCCATTTCCCCTTTGGCCATTTAGTTCGGGTCATTTCTCTTTTTCTTTTCCCACTTCTTTTTGGGCTGATTCTCCCCATAAGAGGCATTTTGCTGAGTCACCACTCGTATTCCACCATGCTGGCCCTGAGTCCCATTAGAACAGGTTCAAGCCTTGCTTGCAGCAAAGCTATTTCCACCTTGCTCCTTGTTGTGAGTTCAACCCCCTTTGTGGCAGAACTCATTGTCTTTCCAGTCTCTGCACTTGGGTCTGTTCTTCCAAACATACAATTTCAAATGTCTTTGATTTTCCCTACGGGTCCCCAGGGAATGGGAGCTACAGGCTAGTACAGCCAGTATCCCACCTATGATTTCACAGTTTACCCCTTTCCTTCAGAGCTTGCAGGCAGGGATAAACTGAAATAGCAGCTCAGGTAATTGCTAAATCTGAAGGAATTAAGCATAAAATATTATAGTTTACAGGGCTAAATTTGGCGTCTTATTCTTGGTTGTGCCTTAAATTGAACCTTATGTTCGGTTCTGCCTTAAATGGTGCAATGTTAATATATGACTGCAGCACCATTAAAGTTGGACAGTAAAAATCCATGCAAGACAAAGAAACGAAGAATTAGTGGTGTATCTACGTTTTCAAGTGTAAATGTAGATTTTTAATAAAAAACTCTAAAAGAGGGAAACGTTAAAATTCTTGCTAATAGTACAATGTAAACAGAGCTAGCTGTAGAGCAATGGTTCCTAACCTTTTCAACATTTAGGCCCACATGTCTATCACAACATGTTGCCAAGGCCCACTTGGCCAAATTACATGAACTTAAATAACCAATTGCGGACCAATGGCCTGTCTCGTTTGTAGATTCGCGGCCCAATCAAAAATCTTTGCGGCCCGTCATTGGGCCTATAAAATGTGAGTTTGTTTTGGATTGGGTTTTTAGCAACAACAATTGAGCCCGGTGCGGTCTCGAAGTTGTAGGCACAGCACGGGTTCAAGGCAAGAGTGCGAGACCTGCAGCAGTTGGAGGGGCGTACTGTTCTATTGTTTGATAGCTATGTTAGTCTAGTAGCTTCCGTACAAACTTGTTGTGGCATGCCCTAGTTTTATGCAAATTTTCGGACCAGACATGCTCGTTTAAAGTCCTCACTCTGTATTCTCTGCCCATAGATCTGTCATCGTACCCTCATTACCTGCGGGACCTTCTACAAACCCAGGTTTGTCAGGCACACCTGCGGAGACGAGTAGCATGTGAGGCCGAGAGCGGCGTAGCCTTCGACCTGTCGCCTCCCGTGGGCTCCCCGGGCTCTCCGTCCGACACAGTTTGCTCCAGCCTGTGCAGCTTGGACGAAAGGCACCCATTGCTCCGGGACCTCGGACACCGCGGAGACGCCAGTCATCGCGGCGACACCGCTGCTGACCTTGCTGCCAAACTCCTGGGGGCACTGCATGGAGGAGACGACCCTCTGCTGGCACGCCTTCAACGGGCCGG
Organism: Rhabdalestes septentrionalis; assembly: GCA_037832545.1. Classification (NCBI taxonomy): domain Eukaryota; kingdom Metazoa; phylum Chordata; class Actinopteri; order Characiformes; family Alestidae; genus Rhabdalestes; species Rhabdalestes septentrionalis. The sequence goes on from JBBMFX010053415.1 coordinate 9,278, forward strand.
ACTCAGACGGGGCGGACACACGCTCTGCTGCCCATTCGAGGACGAGGACGCGCCATGCAAGGACTGCGGGGATGGCGTCTACTGCCAGCCTGAATACCACGCGCGGAGGAAGGTGTCGGACGTGGCCTCGTCCGGTATAGTGTCGCTGGACGAGGAGGACGAGGTAGAAGAGGAAGGAGACGAGGAGGAGAGAGAGCAGTGACTCTGCCCGACCTCTGCTTCCTCGGAATGACTCTGCATGTTTACGTCAGGTTCCTCCCCTCCCATTTGCATTCGGCTATGCCTCCTTTGGTCTGTTTTGTTGTTTTATTTGTACCATGTGGTGGGGAGAACAGTGGTGAACCACGAGGAACAAAGTGCTAAATAAATAAAATGTACACTAAAGGAAGAAAATATATGGACAACCCAGTATGGACTGAAACAACAATATCTCTTCTGCATGTGTCTGAGCGTTCGGTTTGGGCTGTCCAAATCTTTAGCACGGTTCGTGGGTTTGGCTGTCCTGTCCTGCCCTCTTCTCTAAAATCTCGGGGCCCCAATGCATTATGGGTCCCCCCCACCCCTAGTCCTTTTGCAAGAGACAGTTGCATCTTTTGGGAATGGCTGCTTGCTGAGTTTAAAAACAAAAACTGCCAAACTTTAGCCTGTCACAATCAGCTCTGAGAAAAATGCTGGAATGTTGAATGTTTGTACAGTGATGGGAATATGTATTTCAAATCAGAGCTTATAAAACGATACATTTCGATAGTTTTCTTTGGTTTGAACTACTTTTGTAACCACTCATTCTAATTATTACTACTACTATTATTATTTATTACATAGAATTCATACAATTTTTTCCTGAGGAGTCTTTGAAGAATCCATTATGGAATGTGGTTAGATGGTGCAACCGGTGACACTTTACTTAAAACGGCAGAGCTACAGAACAGATACGCAAGTCATTCACGACAACTACCATACAGCTACATACAGGTTTGTCCCAATAGCCTTCAATTATCATGATTACGTCCATTTCCATTCTGATGCTGTTTTGTCTCGGCCAGTGTTATGTGGCTTGTTTTAATAGGCCCATGTAGTACTATGTCAGTTGTCATGAAAGGCTCCTAAATGTGTTGTGGAGCCCTGACTTCAGCGACGTGTTATTTCAGTACAAAGAGAAGTGTCGTTATTGACCAAGTCCTGGGTTACGTAGAGGTCATCTGGGGGGTTTTTGCGGGAGAGTTTGGTCTATTTTTGTATGTGTGCGTCTTTTTCCAGACTATTTGGGTCACCGTTTAACACGTTGCGTCGGGAAGGCGCTCGTTGCCTCGTTCCCTTTCGTTTTCTCTCTTTCAGAGCTATCACTGTGTGATATTGTCTATACAAAGGAAATGAATCAACACAAGTGTGAACAAACCGAGTGTTATTTATTTATTTATTTATCTTTTTTTCGGTTGTGTCTCGGTTGTGTGCTCTTGGCCTTTACTCCGTGCCCACTTTTCAAAGCATCTCGTTTTTTTCTTTTCATTCGCTGTAAATGTCAAGTACTCTCTCTCTCTCTCTCTCTCTCTCGCCCTCCCTCTCTCTCTTTAACGGCTAATTCAGTTTGCCGACATCCATTTCGTCGTTGCCATGGCTATCCGTGGGTTTGCTCGGACTAAATCACGAGGGCCCTCCAGCCGCCCACTTGAGAATCTCTCTGATTGGCTCCCGGCTCCGAGCCCCTGCCCACACGCCGCTTCACAGTGACAGAAACGAGCCTACTGTCCACAGACAAGCCTACTTAACACATGCCCCACCTGTGTGTATGTGCATGTGTGTGTGTGTGTGTGTGTGAGTGTGTGAGTGTATGTTACACACACAGCTCTGTGTTGAGTTTGAGTATTCGGGAAGCCGAGTTTCAGTTGTGTGTACTATCTGGGTGTCTCAGGGGAATCTAGAGCACTGTGCCTTTACACCGACTCTGTCAGTCCTGGACTGTCCAGCAGAGCGCTGACCATTGCTGTGGCTTTGGGAGATGCTTTTGGTAGTTGGTCATTGTAGTGACTCAGCAGAACTGGGGCTGGTAGGTTCAGGACAACTATAATGGGTCTATGGGCAGTTGCTTCAAAACGCTTAGTATACGTTTATAACAGACACACCTTTAATGGAAGCCAATCGGCAACCACTCTGTGCCTAACCTTTAAACAGAACCCTGCTCCTAATCCTCCAGCAGACATTTCATGTAAAGTATGACCCCTTTTCTCTCTCTTTTCTTTCCGAAGTGTTTTATTAATTCACCTTTATTGTCTCCTGTGCTGAACGGGTGATATTTCCTATTTGTGTTGCGGAGAGACCTTTCTGAAACCTTTGGTTGACGTTCACATGCTGTTTGACTGGGCTGCCCTCACCCTCTCTTCCCCTCCACCCCTCTCCGTCACTCCCTCCTGCTCTTATACTTGTTTGTCATGTCTTTGTACTTCTCACAAGCCGCTCACTCTCTCGCTCCCTCTTGCTCGCCACAGGGGAGGATTATGTAAGACGTTGAGTGTTACCTCTGCCGACAGGCAATTAACCAGTGATTATAAAAACGCCCCATGATCTTCAGTACGTCTCGGTTCCTTCCTCTTTTTTTCTCCACTCTACCCTTTGTCCCACACTGACGTATTTCTCTCTCTCTCTCTCTCTCTGTCCTCTATCGTTTCCCCTTCACTGTCCCTCCCCCATCACTACCACTGTCGAATCCATTTTTGAGGTTAACAGCTCTAAAAACCTATTTCGGTTTTTGAAGGTGGGGCTCTGCTCATTTCTGAGCTATCTGATTGGCCAACTGTCATTTTAAAAGGACAGTTACGCTGTGAAACACGCCACAAGTGTCAGACGTCTCCTAGTGGCCTGGTTCTGACAGTGGGAGAGACTCTGTGTGTGTGTGTGTGTGTGTGTGTGTGTGTGTGTAGGAGAGAGAGAGAGATGGTGGGGTTCTGTCTCTGTGAATAGATCGACATTTGCCCTTCATTTCCCAAAATGTCCATACAAGTGTCATTGATATAAGGAGAAAGAGCGACAGAGAGTGAGTAATATCCCTAATTAGAGCCGGGAGATTGAAGACGGTGTGTGTTAAACACACATTAATCACACCCGTTCACACACACTCTTAATTAAGACTTCCTCTGATATCTCGGAGGTTTTCGCTATGGACGGATACATGTGTAACACACACACACACACACGCACACACACACACAGGTTAACCACCCACCCCACAATGGACACCAACATACAGAAATTCTCATGTCTGCTTGATTTGTCTTTTCTTTTGAAGTGAATAAAAGTATTTGAATGCCAGTTGTTTTGGAATCTTCATCATTTTTTTCAGTCTAAGCTCCTCAGTCAAACCGCAGTAATTGATATGTAAATATATACACACATATACACACACCCGGCACATGCACACACACATATATGTGTAATTAAATGAACAGGGTTTAATTATGTAGTTCGAGTAATTTACTAATTAAAACTTTTACTATATAAATATTTATTCAATAACTATTTATAATCATTTGCATTGCCAAGTTATCATAACATTTCTTTTTGTAGATATACAGTGTATATATGAAAACTGGGTTTTTGTTGGATTATTTTATGCAAAATATTGCATGGATGGATGGATGGATGGATGGATGGAGAATATCTGATTATTTGTTTAATGTAATGTCAGATTACGTCATTTATGTAATTGTTTATTGTGTTTAATAGTTTTATATATTTAATACAATACACAATGTTGGATAAAATTATGTATTTTTGGCTGTGGACATTTCAATAACTGTTATTTAACAATAATAGTTATTGATGTAGGTTCTTGCATATAAAATATACAAATAAAGCAAAATTAGTACTTATATTAGCATTATTTCTATGTTAACATTCAAGTATAGGAGTTGTTTTCACACTGATATACAGGTCAGTGGAGCAGGCCTGAATTAGAAACAGGATTTGAGCTGTTGGGACGGTTGATAAACAGGCTGGAAACTGGAGACTAGGCATGGGTTGAAGTGTCCTCTTAAGAGGTTTTCCATCTCTTATCACCTTTTCCGTTAGTCCAGAAGCACAATGCCAGGAGCAAAGCCATGTATGGAGAGCGTCGAACTGACCACAATGCATTGGGGCACAGATTAAATCAGACTCGCAGAGCAGCAGTTCTTCAGAATGCAGAGGGAGGAAGAAGAAACTCTCTTCACAACACAGTTCAAATGGTTTGTAGTGTACCAGGACTGGACGAAGCATCTCAGGATTTGTAGTAGAGCAGTATTCTTGTAGTATTACTCGTAGTTTGTTGCAGTATATTCCAGTACTGGTATTCCAGGGTTGGTCATAGCGTTTCAGGATTGGTTGCAGTCATCAGGATAGGCCTAAAGTTTCAAGACTGATCATAGTGTTCCTTGTTTAGTCATTACAGAGTCTTACAGAATATTCTATAATCTTCAAGCTTGACTGAATATTCCAGGACTTCTTACAGATTTTCGAGACAGGCCATGATGTTCCAGAATAGGTCATAATCCTGAGGAATGATCAAAGCATTTTAGTATTGGACAGTTTTGGTCAATTTTCCAGGATTTATCAAAGAATTCCAGGACTGATCATAGTACTCAGGTATAGTCATCTAACATACTGTAGCTCTCTCGAGATATCTGTTTATCCAACATGACTTCGGTGGCCAAAGCCTCTTCTTCCCGCTCCTCTTCATCATCATTCCGCTCATCATCGCAGTACACGTCCAGGGTGAGCTCAGTTCTGGTGGAAGGCTCTTCTGGGACAGACTCTTGCTTCCGGCCCTTCCTGGACCATGGATCTAAAACTCTGCTGGTGGAAGAGCCCCTGTCCATGCCAGCTTTCAATAATCATCCAAGGGGGTACTACCTACCAAGCCAGGGCGACCCTGAAGGTATGTACCAAAGTTACTGCAGTGACACCAGTCCTTTCGGGAGCTACAAAGAGGACAGGGAGTCATTTGGAAGCTACAGAAGTGAGAGAGAATCGTTTGGAAGTAGCCAGGGAGAAAAGAAGTCCTGTGTTGGTGAATATCAAACTGACTGGAGCCACGGAGATGGCATTGAGGGTAAGAGAACCATGTCTACAGACACTGATGCTAAAAATCCCAGTAGTTTTAAAAAGCTTTACCCATAAATCCCCACTGCATTTGTGGTGGAGGCAGACATGCAAGGTGTTGGAAGGCATAATAGTTCTCAAGGAAAACTATTTTCTTACAATGCTCAGCATTCCAAATGAACATTTGGAAGACACATGTAGGTTCGCTGGTGGTTTTGGGAAGTAAAAAAAATATGCTTGTTTTGTTGAATGTGAGCCCTGAATCCACCACTTTAAAGAAATCTCAATTTCGTGACTAATTTCAGTAGACAGTAAAACAATCTGTGTATGAAGGGGCACTAAAATATTGGCATTATTGCTACAAGCTTGCCTCGCTCACTCCGCTTGGCTCAGTCTGAATTATGGAGGAGATGTCAGGGAAGTGAGAGAGGAGGAGCAGGCGGCCATTCCTCTTCGGAGTCTTTATTTCTCCCGAGACGCCATTTATCACAGATTGGGCTCCAGACTGGCCAGTGTCTCATGCAGAGTGCTGCTATCATCCAGGGATAAGGAGAGAGTCATCGCTCACACATTTGGACAGTGGAGCCATGGGCACTTAAAGGCCACATTAGCTTCAGTCGCAAAAACACCCTCAGTGTGACTAGTGGGAGACGACATGCTCGGTTCAAGAGATAAAGGGCCAAATGAAACCGAGGAGACCCGTGAAGCTCTGGGCCTAATAACTGAGGGTGGCAACTGAGTGATTGAAAGTTAACAAGCATTCACTTCTGGGAAAATTAAATCAAGTAGTGTTCATTAACCATCCTATAGTACATACAGTATGCCACAAATGGCTCTTTTTAGATGCTTAGAGAAGGCTTAATGATGTCTGGGAACTGAAAAATACCCAAATATATTTATATTTTTGTAATTTTTTTTAAACCTATGTAAGTACTGTAGTATTAATAGAACCTACAGGGTTAAATATTGAAACGAGTCATTCAGTTTTTCTATTTCTGTAGCTTAGTGAGCTGTGCCATTGGTTAGGCCTTCAGGACCTGGACTGAAAGCCTACAGTGTCCAATTAACCATGTAAAGAACTGGGCAGAGGAATCAACCAATCACAGTTTGATTACAGTAGGGTGGGCAGATTTTGTAAGGGAAAACATTAATTCCTTATGGAGGTTCAAGATGTGTTGAATTTAAATGTTGGTCTAACCACTGTGTGTGTATTAGATGGAAACAGCACCAGTTATATGCCAGTTATATGCTAGGTGTTTAATGTCATTTCAGCCATACACACAGAACCCTACATGACTACACGAGTGTAGGCAGAACAGGACTAAAGAATTACTGGACAGTGTAAAGAACAGTCGACGGGAGCAGTAATAGCACTAGTGTGAAAAAATATATATTTTGAGATACCGTCTTCTAGCTGTAGTGTAGTCAAGACCGCAGAGACAGAGGATATCAAGAACAAGACACTGCCAAGACTGGAGGATACCAATACCAAGACACACTAATGTGAGACCAAGACCAAGACTGGTCGAGACCAAGACCAAGGCCGAAAACAGACTAGGGCTAGAATTGTCATCATATTTCTCGGATCAACTGTAGAAAAAAAATGCACAGCTGTAAAGTGTCATTACTCGTTAAAACAAATTCATGTTATCTTTCCAATTATATTGTCAAGGTGGTTCGGCAAATTGGCAAACAGCAGAATGTGTCTTTTTCTGGGACGTTTTACAAAAATACTCTTCGTGTTCAATCAAGTCAAAGTTAATTACTGCCGAATTCGCGGACATCTGACAGGCTGCATTTTTATTGATGTGCGTTATGAATGCTGATACTGTTCTGTGGTGAAGCACATGTGCAGTTCGTCCCATCGAGACCACTATGTACGAGACCAAGACAGGACCGAGACCAAATAGATTCGAGACCAAGACAAGACCAAGGACATGAAAAATTCATCTAAAGACCGGTCTCAAGAACTACAGCACCACCAAGCAGAGTCGTTAAGTATGTAAAAAAGCAAAGGAATGCAAAGACTGAGGTTGACCGCACAATATTTAATATATACATATAAATACAGGGTAGGTGGGAGAGGGAGGTGTTCAGGCCCAGCAGTCTCAGCTCTCCCATCAGATGATGAAGAAGGTGCTAAATGCTGGATAGAAGTCTAAGATTAGCCTTCTAACATTAGTGTCCGTTTTGTCTAGATGGGTGAGTTCCAGGTGAAGGGTGGTGGTGATATCATTGTCTGTTGAACGGTTGAGAAGATTTGCAAACTGCAGGAAATCCAGTGTGTAGGCAACTGTGATATTGTGTACCCCATTACAAGCCTCTCTAAGCACTTCATGATGACTGATGTGAGTGTGATGTGACAGTAGTCACTGAGGCATAACCGACAACTTCTTAGGTATGGGGATAGGATGGGGAAAATGCTGGTGGCTATTCAAGCATTTGGCATGTTGGTGGTGCTCAGAGAGATGTTGAAAATGTCTTTGACTACATCTGCCAGCTGGTCTGTGCATCCTCCGAGCAAACAACTGGGAGTGTTGTCTGGTACTGTGTCCTTCTGTGGACTGAAAGTAAGCAGAGTCCTCCTCACATTGTCTCAATTGTCAGACAGAGCACCTGGTCATTGGGAGTCGGGGTGGTCTTCCTCGCTGCCATGTTGATTCATGTCTAAAATGTGCACAAAAGTCATTCATCATATCTGGAAGAGAGGCTTCGCTAACAGGCAGATAAAGATGTCCTGTAATTGGTGATGTCCGTCCACATGTGGCTTGGTCCAGGACAGACAGGCCCTTGCCGTTTCAGGGCAGCTTTATTGTCTGACCTGAGGGCAGTGTGACATTTTCTCAGCAGCAGTGCAATCATCCATGGCTTCTAGTTGAGGTATGTGGTGATGCATTTGACAGGCAGTGACGCATCAATGAACCAATATAGCCAGTCACCATCGCAGTGTAGTCCAACAGATATATGTTTTCCAGAACGCAAAGATCGCCAGTCCACCCCTGGGTGGAAGTGAATAGGTGTATAGGACAGTAACCAGTATATAAACGTTGCCCATGATGTAACGAATGTTTAGGCAGCCCAGACAATTCTAAAACCCCGGCCAGATGCAAGTTTCAGGTCTCAAACAGAGCACATGTTCAGGGTAAAGAGGACGTCTGGTCACCCTACATTATACCAAACTAACAACCCGCTGGTTTGATTTCAGCAGATCATTACAGCAGACACTACCGAATTAAAAAAATGTTAGTATTTGTTTCTGTTAAACATAATTACGTAATTGGACTATGATTTCATGACTGTACCTAATTCTCTGTGTTATATTTTTTTCATATTATATCCTTATATTGTCTATTTGCTGGCCAATCATCATGGGAAACATAAGGTGGATAGCAAAACTAACTGTGCTTTTGAACTAACTGTTTTTATCTCTATTCTACCCACACACCTCTCTCCAGCATGTTCCAATGGTCCAGCCAGCTCGACTGGCGTTCAGATGGTGGGCGACAGTTACTACCTGTCGGTGGACATCAGTCGGTTTGAGCTGCATGATATAGTGGTGATGGCCTACAACCACAGTGTAGTTATACATGCTGAGAAGGTTAGTGATCTGGGATGCTACTGAAATGAATGAGTTTGCAATTATTAACCTATACCTTTCACTATCGTGATTAGGGAAATAGGTCCACAAGCCTTATGACTTCACAAATGGGATTTGGTGGCTACAATGTCTGAGGAGAAGTTGACTTGTGGTTGTAATACTTATTAGATTGTAAAATGTATCAACCAATCCAGTGCCTTGTGTAGATAGAGCTGAGCTTCCTGGCGTATGGGGTGATGGTGTACTTATGGATGCTGTCTGATGGACATTGGTTTGTTTATTTTAACATAATGGAACTAGCATAGCTGAACCCCCCCACACCCCCACTGCACCACGTTCTCCTACTGCACCACGTTTTCAAGCAAAAACAAGATTTTACTAGCAAATAGCGTTTTACTAGCAAGCTTGTTTTGCTTGTGTTATTGACTGTTGTGAGGGTGGGTTTAGAGCAGGTCCACGGTTGGATTTTGCAGTAGTTCATCACCCAAATGTGTCCCCAGGTGCATATTCTCATAATGAGATTGGGTCCAGCCCGGCATATATACATGCCAAAGCAGCAAAAGTGGTCTTTCACTTTGTTCTATTTTATGTGATTTATATATAGCAAAACAGACATTCACGGAGTAAGTTCACTATTGATCATATTATTGTTTTACTGTTTTCCAGGTTGGAAACGATGGAAGCGCCAGGGACAAGTTTATCCATAAGTCCTTACTGCCAGAAGACATGGACCCCTTATCCGTGAGTGGTAATCTCACACCAGAGGGAATGCTACTGATCAGGACGAAACGTAAATCCAAGACACCCTTGACCTCTACCTTCCACCCTGAACCTCGCCACTGACCTCATGGGAACCTGGCGTCAAGAGTCCAAGTCGATCATCTCAAACAGAACCAACAAATCTTGGAACCCAATTATTGTTAATGGTGTTGAATGTCTAATGCAACAAAATTAGTAATCTACTTTCACAAGTGGGGAGGGATTTATATGGCTTATTTTTTTGGAATGAATCAGTCACTGACCCTAACAAACCCAATGGTCAGCCATGTTTCCAGGGGAGATATGCGCATCTCAGGTTCACAATCTTTGTCCTGGTGTTGATATGTTTTAGGCACATCTCGGCCGCACCTCGGGGCGACGAATGTTTAGGCAGCTCAAAATCCCGGACGAAGTCTAAAATTCCGCCTGGATGCACGTCTCAAAATGAGGACATGTTCGGAAAAAGAAGACGCCTGGCCACCCCAAATACCTCTATTGTTATAGCAATTATGACTGTGTGGAAAAACACTAATTTTTTCCACACAGTCATAATTAAAATTTTGTCACCACTCACTACTAGTGGCAAGTGTACACACGAACACCATCAACCGCATCTCGTTGCAAATTTAGCTCCTTAGCCTCGTCTATTATTAGCCAAACGAGGCTGCGATTGGAATATTGGAATTTTACTCACACACGGATTTATTAGGATGATAACCCAAATTGTCCTTATTTGTCTTTTTCTGAGATAAAAGCATCAGCACAAACGTATTATGCAAAATAGACATCAACAACATTGGATGGGTTTCACCTCACCATTTTAAACAAATTGTAGTACCACATCAAATCATTTAAAATAGCTTTGACTAGTAATACTAGTATCATTGTTTGATGGTTTAGTTTTGGCTAGAATGACCAGCTTGCCTAATTCAGGCTAGTCAATCATCGCTGCCATCTTAGACTAGCAGAAATCTAGCTATTGACCATCATAAACATAGATAGCTTGTTGTCAGTACCAGCCTAAATTATTTTATGATTTTAAATGATTATGACGCTAATAATGATAATTTTAGATCAGTTCCTAGTTGTGAACAGTGTAAAGATCATGACCTCCAGCTGTTAGCATGTTAGCATTTTTGTGTTTTCTACTTTTACTACTAGAGAAAAAATATTTGCTAAGTAACTGAATTTCATGAGTGTCATTTTGTTTTAAATAATTGTACTTCACTTATTATTACCGATACTTGTACTTTTGCTCACTTTTTACATACTTAACAGTAAACAGTATATTTTATACTTCGTATATTTCCATCAATGGAACTGTTCCAATTCTGAAACCGGAAGATGTTTTGTTCTAAAATACTCTTGTATTCATTAAGTTCACACACATTTTGAATGTACTGTTTTAATTAGTTCCACCTAAATACAAAACTTGCAGAAATCCTGCCTTTTCGTCCTGCATTTTATATGCCACACCACACACAATCTCATCACCAAACAAAGAAACCATTTGTTACAAAAGTTGAAACTTACACAAAAACCGAAATCACTTTCTGGGACCACAAGTAAGAAACAAAGACAGGAACCAAAAATACAAATGAGTGAAAGCCAGAGGAAAAAACACTGACTCAAACAGGGAATCCACCAAGGTACATACTGGTCAAAACAGTAACATGGTGGGACCAATCAGAATGAAGAGCATAATGGATAAAGAAACAAATTGGGTTTGAACTTTTAAATAAACCACTAAAACGCAATGGCTCAACAACAATGTAATCCTGTAGGAAAGTAAAGGTTAGACTTTGAGGACCTTGCAGGAGCTTGGAAATGTAGTTAGACAGTGGTGAGCATATTAATTCGGTTTGGTCTGATGTGCTGAGGGTTCATGCAGTTTCCATTCCGTGTGTGTGTGTGTGTGTGTGTGTGTGTGTGTGTGTGTGTGTGTGTGTGTAGCCCATGCATCATGGTCCTGGATGTTAATTGGTCTGACACACACTTTTAAGAGTAGCAAAATGAAATCTCATGCCTGTCATAACTCATATACCATACACCCTCATGTCCTATATATATACACACACTTGTGTCTGCATGTGCTCACACACACACACACACACACACACACACACACACACAAAAACTTCCCCAGATGAAACACTGTACAATCTTGTGTTGCATCTTGACAGTACAAAGATACAAACTGATGCACACACACACACACACACACAAGCCAAAAGACAGATGAGCAGAACAGAGAGACAATAGACTGAACAAAACTATCACACAAATAACATGTGGATACCTAGAAATAAAATAATAACTAGAACTATACGGATAGAGAGAAAGACAAATACCTGGAATTAGGTAACTTGAACTATTACATGTATATTTAAAACTATATGGATTTCTAGAAAATTATGGATAACTAGAAGTATCTTGGACTATATTGATGACAGATTAAACAGAAAATAGAACGATAACTAGAACTAACAACTAGAATTACTAAATACTAAACTACAAAATAGATCAGTATAACTAGACTGATGATGAGGACTAAACATACAGCTAGAACTACTAAATAGATGAATAAAGGTATTCTGATAAGCAAAATTAAATGAGTAGCTAAAACTAGTAGAAAACTACAAATATACAGAAAACTAGAGCGAACAAACAAAAATGGATAATAGGACAACTAGTACTAATATAACTACATGGTCAATAACTGCACGAACGCATCAAAGTAATAAAAGATCATTACACTGATGCATACATACCTGCTAAATGGAAATCTATTAATCCTTCCATTAGATCCATTAAAAAAATCAGATAATGAACTACTAGATGAAGAACTATGTACAGATCCATAACTGAAACTATCCAGAGATCTAGACCTTCTAAATGGATATTTAAAACTAGATCCAAAACTGCTAGACTAAATGAATGAATAAACCCAGATAACCGAAACCTGCTTGACTTAGTGTCCTGGTAACAGCTTCTTTGGACGATTCATTTTAACTCAGATTTCATGTTCAACTAGTTATATATTACATGTAACTGAAACTTGAATTTTACTAGATTCTATAATATCTAACCCTAACCCTCCTAATCCTAAACCTAGCCCTAATGCTGTTGAAAATCTATACAATGATGCCTCACTTAACCGTACTAAACAATGGCAGAGGAAAAAAATGTAACACGCATTATTTCCACCAATTAAGTGATTGAAATCTGCTGTATGGGAGATTTTTTAGAGACCCCAACAATACTGAGGAACATATTCAAGACGATGGGTCTTCTGTGTGTGTTTTTTTTTTAAAGACAGTAGTAAATAAAAGGTAAAAACTTTTGAAGAATGTGTTTGCCTAGTTATATTGTGAAATGAATACATGCAATCCTGCTACATTGGAAATCCCCATATCCTCCCGCCAATCTTTCTTGGCTAAAGGACTTAATGTCTTTTCTACATTTGGAAAAAATTAAACATTCCATTAAAGACTCTGTTAATATATTTTATAAAAAGTGGAATCCTATGCTTACCTTTGTTGAGACCATACCTTCACTATAAACCCCCCCCCCCCATTATTTATTTATTTATTTTCAATTTTTTTATTATTATTATAAATTTTTTTTATTACTTAATTTATTTATTTACTTATTTATGTATCTATGTAAATAAAAAAAATAAATAATAAAAAAAATTTAATACATGCAAAATAATCTTGAAACCGTGATTATTTCCCCATTATTTCAAAATCTATAATCGTGACATCTCTAGTTGCATGTGGATATTGCTCTGAAGTACCACCTCCCTAAGCACAGTTACAGACCAAGTACAACCCTTTATGGCAACAGTATTCCCTAATAGTTTCACCAAACAGCTGGTTAACCATTAAGGTTTTTCAAATGAATCTGCAGTGGTCCATCATAGTAACGTGCGATCGGGTTTATTATGGCGTCTACAGAGGTGAAGCAGGTGCTACTGCAATAGAAAACAGCTGCTGCATCTCAGTCTTGATCTGCTTTGGATTTGAAGGGTTTTAGACAGACAGTCAAATCAAATACGTCGCTCCACATGTCCAATATGTCTCTGCCCTTTTCCTCGCAGTCCTAACACAACACAGTCAAATTTAACTAGATCTATTCAATTCCAATTTGGAGTGCAGCCTTAAGGTGACTGTCGTTTCGGTAAACGTTCAGGAGGGCGGTCGTTGTGTCCCAGATGACAAGGCAAAGGGGAAAATCAAATCTGAAACGACCATTTCTCGTCGTTGTCTGATTGTGTTACTGTAAAGCTGGTCGCCAAGGCTGACAAGACAATGTCGTGCTGGAATAGCAATAGAATGGCGAAAAAAAATGATTGAAACAACAACAATGGCTTTACTCCAAGTGAGGCAGGACAGAAAACACACACACATACACACACACACACACATTATATATTTTATGGGTATGTTTGTATGGATTTTGCATGGATTCACTCCATCATGAAGAAACTGGGAGAAACTTTTGCATGTTATTCTATCAATATAACCACCAGAGAACTCACGACAGGGTCATCAGCACCCACGGCTAATCCAAGGTGGAGAGCTAAAACTAGCCCATCTTGTCCATTCACACAGAAGAGCTCCTTTCAGTAATTTGTGCTGCGGTTCATGCTGTCTATGATAGAAATGTGTCAGAACACACAGTTCTCCAAAGCACCCACAATGGGCATGGGAGTATCAGAACTGGATTATGGGCCAGTGGAAGAAGGTGGCCTGGTCTACTGAACCACATTTTATTTAACATCATGTGGAGAGCTGGGTGTGTTTGAGTGTTACTTATTTAGGGATGAGGTGGCACCAGGGAATGGGAAAACAGCAAACTGGTGAAAGCAATATGATGGTCTGGGCAGTGGTTCTGCTGGGAATCCTTGGGTCCTAGTTGCATGTAGGTATGTCACGATTAACTGGTTTCGCAATTAACCGCGATTTAATATGGCACGATGAATTAAATGGTAAAGGCTCCACAACACCGTGTTTCTATTGGTGCTGTTAAAAGCGTCGACTCCGACAGGGCTATCAGTGGACTGGCAGGACATTCAGACAGTGACGCCTCACTCCACCGTACTAAACACCGACAGAGGAAAACAATGTAACTCGCTTTATTTCCACCAATGTAGCGATTGAAGTCGCTGTACGGGAGTTTTTTGGATCCCCCAACAATGCGTAAGTACATATTCAAGACGATGGGTTTTCTGTTGTTTTTTTTTTTTTGGGGGGGTTTAGACAATAGTAAATAAAAAGTAACTTTTAAAGAATGTGATTTTCTAAACCGTGATTATTTCCCCAGACGATAACCATGCATTCAAAATCTATAATCCTGACATTCTAGTTGCATGTGGATGATGCACTGATAGTTGCAGACCAAGCACACCCTTTCATGTCAACAGTATTCCCTAATAGCAGTGGCTTCTTCCGCACAATAAATACACCAGGCCACACTGCAGTCATTGTTAAGGAACAATTTGAGGGACATGGCAAAAATGGTCTTGACATTCTCAGATATATATATATATATATGGAAGGTACACAGCTTATTTTAAAATCTCACCAATCAGTTATAACATTAAAACCTCCGGCCTAATATTTTGTGGGTCCCCATTTGGCCTCATGACTTGAAAGAAAATTTGATTGATAAGACAAGGCCATCTTCTACCAATTGTCCAGTGATTATGATTATGTGTCCATTGTATGTGCTTTTGGTGTTGGACAGGGCTCAGTGTGAGCACGTGGGACAGAAGTTTGGGCTACAGTGGCTCGTCTGTGCTTCCCGATGTGTCCGTGAGCCTTGGGTGTCCAGATCCAGACATTGGTGCAACAATTTTAACATTTTAAAGAAAATTTGGTACTTACCACTACATACCGGGAACACAACACGTGATGTGCTGTCTTGGAGATCCTCTGACGCAGTCGCCTAGCCATCTCAGATTAGCCCTTAGACCGTTACGCTGGCTCAGTGTTTTCTGCTGCCAACACAACAGCTTCAAGGACTGTGCACCTGCTGGCTGTAACAGGTGCACCTGTCACTGTCTGAATTGGTTGGTCTAAACTGCTGTGTTTGTATGTAAATAAATATATAAATTATATTATATATTAGGGGTGTGACGAGACGCTTTTCCCATGAGACGAGACGAGACAAGAGACACGAGACTTAGTTCACGAGAACGAGACGAGATGAGACTTTTAGACGTTTAAAAAAAAATGAATACTATGTTTGAAAACCTCAGTTGAGTAGCTTTGTGCTGAGATGCTGGCGAGTCCGGTTTGTGGAACATGATAAAATTCATTACAACAGCCTAGCCTTGTAATGTGTGTGTGTGTGTGTGTGTGTGTGTGTGTGTGTGTGTGTGTGTGTGTGTGTGTGT
>JBBMFX010053425.1:0-11123 GCA_037832545.1 Rhabdalestes septentrionalis
ATTTACCAGAACCTTCAAGGTATCAGCCTTTGTTTTGTTGAGTTTAAATGTCATGTTGACTGTGAATGTTACAGAGATCTTTAGTAAAAGTTACTCAGTGTTGGACACCTTTGTTTTTGCGTGTGTTTGACATCATCATGACTAGTTGACTCGACCTAGACTATCTTGATGAACTACTCGACTACGAAAAATCTGAAGTCATTAAAGCCCTAATATATATGTATCACTGAATCAAGTTACAGGACTTAAGTGTGCCTGTAGTGGCATTAAACAGAGGTAAAGTCCTATGTGTAATGTGAGAGGTATATACACTATAAAGTGACATAGTTCTCAAGTATATAAGTGAATATATAAAGTATTTAAGGGAAGGGTAAAATGAGGGGTATATACAGTATAAAGTGAGGTAGTACTAAAGTATATAATGGAGTAAATAAAGTATATAAGTGAGGTGTAATATGAGGGATATATACAGTATAACGTGAGGTAATACTAAAGAAAATAACGGAGTATATAAAGTGTATAAGTGAGGTGTAATATGAGGGTTATATACAGTATAAAGTGAGGTAACACTAAAGTATATATGAGTATATAAAATGTATAAGTGAGGTGTAATATGAAACGGATATACAGTATAAAGTGAGGTATTACTACAGTATATATTGGAGTATATAAAATGTATATGGAGGTGGAGGTAGCTCAGTGGGTAGGATACTTGCCTCTGGACCAAGAGGTCATGGGTTCGAATCCCACCTCCAACTGGGTCCCTGAGCAAGACCCTTAATCCCAAGTTGCTCCAGGGAGACTGTCCCCCGTAGTTAGGAATGGAAGTCGCTTTGGATAAAGGCATCTGCTAAATGCCGTTAATGTAATGTATAATTGAGGTGGAATATGAGGGTTATATACAGTATAAAGTGAGGTAACACTAAAGTATATATGAGTATATAAAGTGTATAAGTGAGGGGTATATACAGTTTAAAGTGAGGTAGTTCTACAGTATATAATGGAGTGTATAAAGTGAATAAGTGAGGTGGAATATGAGGGGTATATACAGTATAAAGTGAGGTAGTTCTACAGTACATAATGGAGTGTATAAAGTGAATAAGTGAGGTGGAATATGAGGGGTGTATAAAGTGAGGTAGTACTAAAGTATATATGAGTATATAATTCTACATTTCTCAAACTATGGGCCGCAGACAGGTGCCGGTCCGTGAGAAGTTTTCTGCAGGTCCACGGAGCCTCGGTTCTGCACCAATTCAGTCAGATCCAGCTCTGAACTTCACGCCCTGGTCCTTGTTTCATCCACTCCAAACTTTTCACAAGCACACACGCGTTACGAGAGCTGTTGAAAAATCATGGCGTGTTCAAAGCAAGCGTGTCTGGATTCTCTCTCGGAAGCGTCCATCAAACAATGCCCTTCCTCTCCATGGATCTGTGTGAGACAGCTTTTTCTTAACAAAGGACAGAAACAGAGAAACTCCGATAACTCGCTCCGAGCGAGTGTTTCAGCGTCTCTTTCTCGTTTTGACCAGCAAGTGGCAAGAAAGCAGGCACACCCAACACATTTTAATGTTGATTAAAATTTGTGGGGCCAAATAATCCCTGTGCATGATTATACCTGTAATTTAATTTTGGTTGTTAATGTTCAAAAGAGTAGTTAAAAAAACCCATAAAACTACAGTGAATATATATAAAAAGTAAATATATATATACTTGGCAATAATAGGTTTTTTTGGCAATAATCTAAAATTTATCCAAAGCACTGCTGTTAGGTCATGTTTAATATTGTTCTTGCGATGTCATTTATGCAAGGCCCTGCATCTTCAAAGCCTGACATGAGTGGTCCGCAGGACAAATAAGTTTGAGAAACGCTGATATAATGTATTTAAGGGAGATGTAAAATGGGTGGTATATAAAGTATAAGTGAGGTAGTACTAAATAGATAAGTCAGTCCATTTTGTTACGCCACAGATCTGTTCCTTTGACAGTGATGTAACCCGAATTTTGGTGTAAGCTGAAACACAGCCTAGCCTTACAGTCACTTACTGATCCTAACACAGTTGTAAAATAAAAATAAAACTAAGCTCAGGAAAACTCATTCATATGTCACATTTTTGCATGTTCTTCCATCAAACTCTAACAAACTGGTTCGCCCTCATAGTCTGTAAGTACGAGGCTAACTGTGTAAACTGGGAGTGGGAGTGAGGATTGTAAATTGAGACATCTGTTTAGACTGTTGTAACTCAGGGACCCTCTATATATGAAGTATAAACTGAGGTGTTATGCAAGAGGCATGTAAACTATAAGTAGAAGAGAGGTAATTCACTGGAATGTACATCATTAATCAGGAACCAGATATTAAAGTGCATTCAGAGTTCTGATTGCCTATTACAAAGTTGTGCCGAATCATGCTTCAATATCGTTAGCCTGACAGTAGGAAAGAGAGGAGTCTGTATAGTGGGCTGTACAATGTTACTGGCTCTGTTCTGGATGAACTTTTAAAGCAGTCCAGTCCAAAAAAACAAAAAACAAAGAGGTTCCTGATCGGCCAGCTGCCCAAATTAATGAAGACAGTTTCTCAGAGTTTCAGGCCCCCAACCCTTCAGATACGAAGTGTAATAAGCCCACACTTCCTTCTGAGTCCCTGCAGGAGCGTGTGTGGCTTTACAGTGACAGCTTTTGTAGTTCCTTTAATAAGAATTCATTCAGCCATTGTAATTTTGGTTGTCATTATTTTTGCTCTGCAATTAACATGCAGCCTGAAGACTCTCAGGAGCAATTTGCAAGTGAAACAATTGAAGCCCAAGGCTCCGAGTGCCATTTTCCCTCATACCATTCTTCTCCTTCATCATCCACTTCTTACATCACCTTCTTCTTGTTCTTCTTGTTCTCCTTGTTCTTCTACTTGATCTTCTAGTGCTTCTTCTTGTTCTTTTTCTTCATCGTACTCCTTTCCTCTTGTTCACTGTTCTTCTTCGTCTTCTTTCTCCATCAACTCTTCATCTTCCTATTCTTCTTTAAAGCCTTCTCTCACTCTTTTTATGCTGCTTCTCTTTCAGCATCTCCTTTCGTTTCTTACTCCACTTTTCTTCTCTCCTCTTTTCTACTGCTCTTTCTTTTTCTTCTGCTCTTTCATTTCTTTTTCGTTCTTTGTTGTCATCTTTTTGTCATCTCCTGTGTTTTTCTTTGTCTTAGTATCATTGTTTATTTCTCTTCTTCTTCTTCCACATCTTCTTTCTCTGCTTTATGCTCATTTTGTACTTCTTCTCTTCTAATTCTCCATTTGTTCCTCTTTACTTTTGCTTCTTGATGGTCCTTACCACAGCTTGCTTTATCCTCTATATTTTGTCATCTCTTTTTTCTTTTCGCCATCGTCTCTCTCTATCATTTTCCTTCTTTTTTCCCCTCATCTCACTGGAAATCATCTTGATCTTGATTATTTCCTTCTTCTTTTCTTTGCCCCCTGCCACACACACACACACACACACAAACACACACTCACATTTGGTCCAAACAAGCCGTCAATGAACACACCAGCAACAAGCATCTAACCCTTTACCTTTCCTATTTCTCCCTTTTTTGAAATAAAGTGCTCTGCTCCTCTTCCACCTGGTTTCCTTCCTTCACTCCTCCACCTCGACCCACCGCTGTGGTCCATTTGCCCCCATGTCGTCTTTCTTCAGCTTTTAATGCTGGGGGCCTTCCCTCTTGATTTTTTATTTTTCCCAGCCCTGCCTGAGGAAAACCAGCACAATCGGGCTTTTCATAATCATCGGCCTCTGCAAACTCAAGCCATAAATCACGCTGCCACAAACAATCGAACTCCTGGACGCAGCAGCCCTTAAACATATTAAGGAATAAATCTTGATGCGGACTTCTTTTTCTCGTCCTCTCACCAGAGAAGGAGAGATGGAAATCGATGCCTTTTATTTTATTTTTTTACCCCCCTCTCGCTCCCTCCTGCCCTCCTTCCCTCCGCTCTTCACCCTTTCCCACAAAGTCAACCTCCCCCATCCTCCTTCTCTTCCTCTTTTTCTATTCATTTGTCCTCCTTTTTGTCATCTTTTGCCTTTTTGGCATGTTTATTTCTTCTTTTACTTGTTTCTTTATCTTCTTCTTCTTCTTCTTCTTGCCATCTTCTTCTTTTTCTGCTTCATCACCTTTTCCGTCTTTTCAACACACTCTTATCCACCTTCTTCTTGATTTTATTATTTAGTTTCTTCTTCTGTTTCTCCTTCAGCATCCATGTTTTGTTACATGCTCCTCTTTTTTGCTTCTGCACCTTCTTAACATCTTTTTTCTTCTCTTCTTCTTCTCTTTCTTTTTTTCTACACACTCCACAATCATCTTCTTCATTTCTTCCTTTACATTACTTTCTGTCCATCATCTCACTATGAAGGAAATATTGATGCATTGTATTTTACACCCTCACCTCTGTTCTTCTCCACCTCCACCTTCTTTTCCTTCTTCATTATTTTCCATTCATTCATCTTCATTCTTTCTTTATATTTATTGTTGTTGTTCATGTTATTTCTTTGTTCTTCATTTGCTAAAATTCTTCTTTCTTTCGGCGGTTGTTTTTATTTCTTCTTCTTTTTTTCGCCCTCTTCTTTATCTCATTCCAAGCGCTCCATCTTCTTCTATTTCCTCTGTGAGATCTTTTCTCATTTCTTTTCTTTTCTCTCTGCTTCTTCTTTAGCATTTCCATATGTTTCTTCTCTCCTGTTCTCTACTTACCTTTTTACTCCTTCATCACCCCCCACTCCAACTCCAACCTACATCCCCCAGCCTCAGCATCAGCTCCTCGCAATTCTAATGCATCCTGAAGCCGCTCGCAGTTTGCCGCGTGCTACAGCACAGACAGCAGAAACGCCGGAGCTATTTTTGAGGTGGCGGCGGATGAGTCGGCGCTACAGTAGCCTAATGGACCCACGAACAGAACAGGCCATTTATAAACATCAGGCTGATTGTTAGAGGCTGCCTTGTATAAATAGGCACCGCAGGACATGCAGGTCTGACTCAGTCTGGATATTTAAATGTGAAATTGTTTCTAGGCCACCCCTAGTTTTTGTCTTTGTCCAAGTATTCCAGACTCCACGCATTTGTGCAAAAAACATTCTAATTAACATTGTCTGTGTTTTCACAGATGGAAATCATCAACCTTTCTTGGCCAGGCTAGAAATATAATATCATTATTATTATTATTTCAGAAACAGTGTTTTGATTATTATTTCAGAAACAGTGTTTTCATGAGTAGTTGAGTGCAAAAGTTTGAACACCTCTGCTATAAATGTGCTCCTCAGAAACACACTTTTAATGGGCAGTTAGTGCCATCCATGCATCCATCCATCCATCCATCCATCCATCCGATATCTATCTATAAGCGGAGTACTTTAACCTGATCTCATGAGTTTTCGTGCAGCCATCACGAAACACAATTTAATCAAAATATGTGCTCCCCAAGTATCTGAACTAAGGTAAGGTTAAGGTAAGGAATCAACTCATTATTTTTCTCTTACTGTCCGGTCACTGAAGCATTGTCCTAGCGCAAAAAAAAGCCCTAAATTGTATATACATATGTGTGTGTCCAACGCTCCCTTTGCCTATTCCTCCATCCATCCATCTGTCTCTCTATGTCTGTCTGTCTATCTATTTATCTGCCTGTCTGTTATCTGTCCTGTCTTTTGGTATTAGCCACAAATAACTTTTTTTCATATTAGATATTGCACCCTGCTTTTGTGTGCAACAGGATGTGTGCATGTTTAACAGCTGAGTAAAGCATTGGCTCCCCATTAGTGAGCAGAGTCATGCCCCGGGGGCAGATGATGGGTTACTTTAGTGCCATGACTCTCACCTACGCCTTCAGATACCTTTTTGTTCCAGGAGCCGCTGCCCAGTGGACAAAGGTCAAACACTGAGCAGGTCATTTAAAATCCACAAGCCATGAGCAACAGTTCCTAGCAGAGAAAAGCTACAATTCTGTTCTGTCCAGTGTTTGCTATGCACTTTCTGGTTAGTTTGTATATTCAATAATCAGCTTTTTTATTTGTTAAAAAAAGATTGACCACCTTGCTGGTGCATGGTTAGGATACTGCGGCCCATATGTTGATGCACTAGCCATTAGCCATTCCCGAGCCCTTCATCAATGGTCAGTTGTCCATGACAACAGATGGTCTTCGTTCTATAATTGTGCACATATAGGGCAGACTTATGCAAAAAGGTTTTTCCAATAAACAGGACTGCAAGTGGAACTAGGGGCTTCTTTTCATATAAATGTAGACACTTGTCTCCTAGAGCATCATCAAATGTTATTTAATTTATGTAAGGCTGGTTACTATGGAGACTAAAAACTTTACTGTATGTCCATATCCTATTTCTGCCTTTCTGGGCTAAAGATGGTTGAGGTGATTACCTTGTTAGATGGAATAGGGGAAAACATACCTTATGCCAGTCAATTGTTTAAGCTAGTGACCAGCTGAGTCAGTCTGGCCATACTAGACCAGGCCATGCTAGATGCTGGCCAGGTGGCTACAATAGCCATCCAGCTTGAGCTGACCAAGCTGATGGTGATTAGCTTGTCTTCAGGTTAAATGTTGGTCAAGCCAGTTTGATGAATTATGGGAAAACATACCATATGCCAGTCAATTGGTCAAGCTGGTAGATTGGCTGAGTCAAACTGGCCGGCAAATCTTCCAAGACCAAATGAAATCTCCCTGTGCTGCAGTGTCAGTCCCCCTTTTCTCTAATCTTTTTAAATGTGTGTGTGCATCTGGAGTCCTGCCCTTTCCACTTATATACTAACATTTAACTATTAATCACAATTTTGCCAAATGAAAGGATCTGGCTTGCATCAGTCACATGATGACCCTTAACCAATCCTCACCCCTGACGGCAGAGGCGCTGGTTATGAGCTGGGAATGAGCTCGCAAAAAGCACGAGCAGTGTAACTGGCTGGGTGTTTCAGAGTTGTAGGAGAAACACACTCATTAACTGGTAGACGTACACAAATGCAACACAAAACAGTAAGTAGTGTGTACAGCATACACTATATTCTATAGAAATATTGGGTTATCATGTAAACGTTAAGATGTCTTGTGGCAACCGACGAATTGAAACAAAAGAGGATGCTCTGTGTGCACTGCGCAACAGCCAGAGATTAGTATCGCTACACTTTAATAAGCTTTCTGCCTTGCACAGAGTGGATAGTCAAGCAAATTGGATCATTTTTTTATTCTTATTGCCTTATTATTATACCACTAGGAATTAGTAATATGGGAAGGATTCTGGATCAACACCATGATGCAAACTTGTGGCCATAGTATATACAGCATCCCCTCAACACCAACATCAGGTAAAACAATGGCTACGTTTGCTTTGCATTGTCCCCAACTGATGACAGTGACGCAATCATTATATGACGCAATTCCATATTAGATTCTGGATGAATGTGGGCACAAGGAAACTGTGCTGTACTGCAAACAAAGGGTTGTTTTTTTTGTTTTTTTCCCATTATAAGAAAAGTGACCTGACCTTAAAACACCCATGCTGCTCAATGAGTTAGCTGGGTTAGCTTTCAACACATGGCTAAAGAACAAAACTATAAATAATAAAAGAGCACAATAACAAATGTTGCTCTGACAGATCAACATTCCACTGGTTCGACTCCATGGACACGGTTTTGGGGCAAGAATGAATTTAGTCCGAAAAAAGGTCAGGCACTAGCCCTACCAGACAACCTCTCTGGATCTCCACTCCAGAGTTTTGCACAGGACCATAACAAGAAGATCAGGATCACATGAATACTGAATGCATACTAAACTGAACTGGATGTTTGGATTATTCTTTTGCAGGGTGGTCTTGTCTTTGAAAGCTTCTGATTGGATTTACTGGTCTTGTTGTGTTTTTGGACTTTGCCTCCTGTATTTGTGGACTGTATCTTAAATCCTCATTGAGTGTACTCTGCAGTTGGATCCATATCTGCCTGATGCAAATTCTGTACCACCACTGTACAGTTTTGGTACAACACATTTCTTATATGCCTACAGAAAATAGGTTAATTAGCCTAGCTAGACCAGCTAAACCATCCAGCTCAAATGAAACATCACCCTAAGGCTTAAGTTTACTAAGCATCTTTATTCTTATTATCACAACTTTGACTTCTGTGATGTGATTTTTTGTCATCAATGATATACTCTGCAGTAGTGGTGATATTTTCTATTTCTTTTTCTAATACCTAGCAAGCACATTGTTTGACTTTACATTATAATCATGCTTAATCATATCATGTTTCTTTATTGTCCAATAACTTTTATTTATTTGCTACACTTGAGGCCATAACATCTTTTAATATGTTGTCAGAATTGCTGGTGTGGGCCCCCTAGTGGCTTGGAGCACATTACAAAGCCTGGTGATTGATCCAGGCCTGTCTAACTGAATGACTATTTGCACTGTATTAGCAGAATCAACATAAATAGTTTTATAGCATTATAGCATCATCATCTTTACAATGGCGTCAAGTGGTATTAATCCCAACTGCTTTCTGAAGAACAGAAATTTGCCTTTGCATTTTTGCTTTAAAATTTTGGTCTGCACATTGCTGTCAATCAGGTCTTACTCTTTCTCTCTCTCCCCTCGCTCACACTCTCTCGCAGTCTCTCGCAGTGTTAATTGCTTCTTTCTTCTCTCCCACTGCTATGGCTCACAGCAGAAAGCCTCTCCAATATGTGAGCGAAGGCTCGGAGAGCTGGCCCTGCTGGGTCCATCTGTCCAGAGAGGCTGAAAACTCCCCGCCGCCTCCGAGAGGACACAGAGAATGGCAGACAAGATGGTGACTCACTCTCACCTCTAAATATGCAGAATCAAGGGGTGGCGGACAGTAGGGATATGTGTGTGTGTGTGTGTGTGTGGTGGGTGGGGGGGTCTTCACAGTCTGTCCTAAAGTAGAATGTAATGATTTTAATGCTGTGTCGTTTAGAGAGGTACCTGTTCTCCAAGAGTATTTTTTCTTCATTGCTGATGCTGCTCTAGTCATCGAGTTTCTCCCTTAATGAGACATTTTTGCCCAAAACACAGTCAAGACATATGTGGTGTCTGATGTTGTCTTCTTTCCACTAAAGCTACTGAGACAAAGTCGTGGAGGAGACTTACTTATAAATGCATGCGTAAACTATTTCATTGCTTCAAACCTTGTGGAGGTGTTTGGGTACCTGCACCAGACTTGCTGAAGTCTGACACTGTACAACTCACTGTTCTGTTAAATCCTAGACAGAATGTAGCAGCTATACCTTCAGATGATGGTTTTGGACTAGGTCAGTTTTTCTCCACACTTTGTTCAAGGAAAAAGTGAATGAATCTAATTGATAGAATTGTCAATTAGATTCATTCACTTTTAACCAAACTCTTTTAACCAATCCCTTTCCTTTAATTTCCTTTCCTTTCCTTACTTTTCCTTTACTTTCTTTGAATTCTATTTCTTCTTTTTTGCCTTTCCTTTCATCTCTGCTCCTCCCCTCTCCCTTTCTTTTCTATTCTGCTTTCCTTACCTCTTTCCTTACCTGTCTTTCCTTTCCTGTCCTTTAATTTCCTTTCCTTTCTTTTCCTTTTCTTTCCTTTCTACTCTCCTTTACTCTCCACCACACCACACAACACAAAAGTGCTATACACACTATCCCTCTACATTCATAAAGCAGACTGTTTGGCACTGAGGCCATTCTGATGTAAAGATTATTCTCTACACTGAGTGATAACACACAGCTTTGAGGCTAAGCTGTTTAGCTGTGTACTGATAAACAGTGACAGGCAGGAGAAAGTGTGGAGTAGGAGATTAAGCAGTTCTGAAATGTGTAATGCTGTTCAGAAGAGTGCCTTTATGTGTCTTAATGTTTCTTTATTTGTCTTTATTAATATCTGTGCCAGGGAGGTTGTGTATATATGTCCATATATACAATTGCTACATAAAACAGCCTCCATGTTTCCCTTATTTTTGGTCGTATTCATAAACATATTCAAAGGTGGTAATACAAGGGCCACTAAAATACCAATAGTTTATTTCTATAAATGGATTATCTTGCTAAGTTTAGAAACAAAAATTTGATTTGTTTTACATCAATCTCAAGGTTTTACATGTTATTAAAGGAGAACAGTAAATTAAAAAGGCTTACCAGTCTAAATAGATAGCTCTTAATAGATAGAGAGATAGATACTTTCACCTTCAAGATGCATCACCAGACACTCTTTATACCTGGAATGGCTTCGGTCTATAGTTTTATAAGGTGAGTAGGCATGTTTATGTGTAGTGTCTGTGAAAGTCGTTAGCTTGGTCATACTATTACTTTCAAATTCAGGAACTGACACATTCTGAGTATTACAGGGTTAAAGGTGCTGCCACAGTCAGCCTGAAAAGATAAAACGCAGCTGCACCACTCCTCTAAAGAACTGGTTGTGAGGGTGAGTGTGATGTTGGACGAGCCAGCGGGTGTGTGAAACCTAAACGGAATCTAATCAGCCAATCAGGGCTTAATACCCAGCTTATCTGGCGGCTCCACGATGACATGGTGCTCAGAGCAGATCCCGTATTGTGACAGTAGCATATCTGTAATGTGCTAATAGCTAATGTGAAGGTTTAATGTGTGTGTGTGTGAACTGAGGAGGGGGGGGAGGGGGGGGGATTGCACACACACACACACACACTCACACTCACACACATACATACACACACATGCAAACACATATGCACAAACTAATAGCACATACATGAATAGCACATTTAATAATAAATCACAAAACATTGTTTAAAATGTTTCAAATTGTACACCAGATCCATTCAAAGACAGTGGAGGAGAGGAAGTTAGTGAAGCTTCACATGTTTATATGGATGTTGATGATAGTACAATAGTGTTGAATCTGTGCTTATTGGAGACTATTTTGCCTCACAACAGCCTGTATGTTTCCCTACATCATTGAAAGGTTTGGTTTAAGGACCAAAATATATTAGTTTTCAGGTGGTGCCATAAACTTTTCATTGTATAACATTCTGTGAGGGAGCTTTTGGTTATTATTACTATTATTATTATTATTATTATTATTATTATTATTATTATTATTATTATTATTATTATTATTATTAT
>JBBMFX010053436.1:0-11123 GCA_037832545.1 Rhabdalestes septentrionalis
ATTGTAAATCAGGTGTAATACACAAGGGCGTATATAAACAGAAGGTAAAATGAACCGTGGTTACCTGACGTTTAAAATGTGTATTGTGAACGGAGTATTTAAGTATATAAAAAGACTTCAAAACTTCAAACTTGGAATGAAATTCACGAAACAGTGCCATCTGGCGTATTGATTTCAAATTGCATTTTGAGGGAAAACATAGGAAACTGAATTGGCCAGAACACTGGGTCGCTGCCGCTCTAGCTGTGTTATCATTAGCACCGTTCAGGCCAAAATAAAGACTTGTACATAAAAGAAACGACAAAATAACTCTCTCTACCCGCATGATTAGAAAGGACACAGCTTACTATTACTAAAAAAGACTAAGTCAACTGTTTAAAGTTCGTAAAGAAAACATAAAACTAATTACAAAGACAAAACACGGAGCAGTCACGACACGCTGCTGCAGGCTCGTGCCTGCGCACTCGAGTATATATGCATTTTTCCTGTTTGTCCATACCTCTATCTCAGAGTCGCTGGACTCAGCTTGTGAAGATGATGAAGCTGCACTTGTAAGGAAGGGCAACATGGGCTGGCCCATCTTGGCCATGCGAGAGATGAGTTTGGCTTTAGTGGCATCTGGATTCTACAAAAGACAACAGCAGAGATCCATCAAATAATACAAGGCTCTGGCATTGTTCCCAAAGCACTAGCCTAGTGAACCATAAATGAAAGCTAGTAGGGAGAGGTAAGCATTTATTTTACACAAAGCTGCCCAGACCCCAACATCCATCCAATAATAATAATATTAGATGTTTTTTTGTGAAAGGATCTTCATGCGAACTGAAACTGATGAAAAGCTACTTACAGACAGCTGCTCGCTCAGTGAGTTGGATTTAGCTCTGAGTGGTGGTTCACTGAAAAAGGAAAATGGATACCAGATTTCAAAATAAATGTAACATACAATAGTCATTAAAGATGTTGTAAAAACGAGATTATCCTTATCAATCTCTGACATAGTTATATACTTTCAAAATATTGCAGTTACTTGTGTATTTTTGATGTGAATCAACAGATTCATTAAACTGACCACCACAGTTTTGATCTTACTCCAACTTGGCCCTTTTAACATAACAGTATGTCATACAGCAAGTCGGGCTCAGGTTAATTGAAGCAGTTTAGATGAATGTGCTACACACAAACATAATTGTGGTGGACGGATGATAATCTCACCATCACCTCTGATCTCCTCAAAAATGAGCATTTACAGAATCCAGGTATCTGCCATCATGCACTGCTCACAAAAGCAGCTTTCTATGTCAAAGGCAGCAGTAGAATGTAAGTAACGGACTGTATTTGAATGTACAAGTGTGTTTAAGTGCTGAGTGTTTAAGCTACTCCAGTCTGTGAACATGAAAGTAAGACAGAGTAAGCATGGTACTCAAAGGGTTAACTGATTGTTGAAATAACATGCATGGTTGGCACATGTTCATTGTATGATTAATTCATATGAAATAAGACAGTATTTCTGGTTTTATTTCAAATTAGTGTGTAATCATGCCACATTTTTTCCCCTCGATGATAATACATTAAACAAATCTGTATATAAATTCAAATAGCAAATGTAGTAAAAATGCATATTCCTATTCCTTCTGGATGACAGTCAGCCACTGATGCTCACCACCAGCCAAGAATCTGGGCTATTAACCTCCACTACCTGTTAGCAAAATTAGCCTCACAGCTCTAAAGAAGCAAACCTCATGCACTGAACATGCCTTGGTTGATTGACTCCTATTGGAAAATGGCATACAGTAAAAGACATTCCAATATTAAGCAATTTCCTCTGTTAAAGTTTCTGATATCTACTTCTTTTTTACTAGCCAGCTGGATGCCTTCTGAAGTCCCTTTTTTTTAACATAATTAACTAATACACTTCCTCTCTCCCTTTCTTTCTGGGACTACAGAATGTACCTCAGTTTGCTGGGTGCTGAAGC
Source organism: Rhabdalestes septentrionalis (assembly GCA_037832545.1). Classification (NCBI taxonomy): domain Eukaryota; kingdom Metazoa; phylum Chordata; class Actinopteri; order Characiformes; family Alestidae; genus Rhabdalestes; species Rhabdalestes septentrionalis. The sequence goes on from JBBMFX010053436.1 coordinate 1,974, forward strand.
TGTACTAGGGGCTTGCTGGCTGAGAACAGGCCCCAGAATGTCCATGCTGGGGGCAGGGGATGGGGTTGCAGAGTCTGTGAAGCCCACAGTCATCCCCTCTGAGCTGCCATCCTTAGCAATTTTCACCTACATGCATATGGACAGACACAATGTGTGGAGGTTACCTTAAAATCATTATAATCAAGATAGTGTGCATCCAAATACTTGAGGTTGTACGAATATGCATTTTAATGTAAAATAGTATTATCATTCAGACTTTATTTATGTGGAAAAGGTTAATAAATAATAAAGCATGTGTGGCTTTACATTTGGGAAACGAGCTTTCCAGACCCTCCTGCAAAAGGCCAACTACTTATGCTGCAGTCATGCTTCAGTATGAACAACAGGCACTCACTCTGACTTGTTCCCCACAGCATCGAAAAGCCACTAGTACACACAACATCTATATCCTACTTGAAACAAATACAGCATCACAGTTTCTCTGGCAGTGAATACAAGTTTTTCCATGTGTCATGAAGTTTTTGGGGGGCTGATGGGGCATTGAGGTGTGACTGTGTTCTCTCACCCTTCGGATTTCTGCTTCAAACACCAAAGTGCTGTCTGCTGGGACACGGCCTGGAACACCCTGAGTACCATATGCTAAAACAGGGGGAATCACCATCAGACGTTTCCCTCCTTTACGCATGCCCAACATCCCCTCTTCCCAGCCCTAAGAGATAAAAAAGCATTAGCGAAGACACACAGACAAATAGACAGACAAAAATGTGTTAAGGGCAATATGAGAGAAAGAAAGAGACAGAGAAAGAGTGTGTGTGTGTCTTCAAATACACCCCAAACTTATCTTCCCAGATCTCTTTACCTTGATGACTTTTCCAGCTCCAAGCTTGAGTCTCAGTAGTTTGTCTTTATTCAGATTCGAGTCAAACATCTGGAAAGCAAAATAAGGATTTTTTTTTTTCATTCACTGACATGCTTAAGAAGAATCTCCCTGCAAATCATTTTAACGTTGCTTCAGAGAACTAGCGGAGGCCAGTTAGCATCATGCAAATAACTTTCCCCTGTCTGTGTGTAGATTTAGCCTGTCGTGTACCATGAGAGCTTCCCCACCTGGCCGATGCTGTGGTTCTGCAGTAGCCAGCCAGTGTAGGCCACCTCCAATGAATCTCCATTCTCCACAACATGACCCTCCCCCAGAAGCAGGTCCTGGGTCACCACTGCCTCCAGTTGTGCAGTGCAGTTCACCTTAGCCAGACACACCTGCAACAGCCCCCCACAGCACAGGTGAAGCATTAAAGAGAGATTTGGGTGAAATGTCATTATGTGGTTGTAATAGTGTTTGGAAACACTGGTTTAGCGATCATAAAAATGTGTCAAAAAAATATATATAAATACAAAAAATACTTTTTAAAAAAACTGCTCACAACAGCATATTGAAGTGGAACCTGCTCTGACACTCTTAATTCTGCATGCTGTGTTTGACTGCCGAACCACCATGGGGAACGTTAACTTGCTATGTATATATTACCAAGCCATTTTTAGTTAAGGACTGTTGAAAATGACTGGAAAAGCACGAATAGGCTCTTACTGGGGAGATTAAAACCATAACAAACAGTGACATGTAAGCAATTTCCTCCAGGATAAATAAAGTATTATGATCCTGGTTTTTCATAACTGACCAGAACTTCAGTGTCTGTTTACAGCTCTGCTTTGTATTTAGATGTGCAGAACTGACTTTTCACTCTGCAGTTTATCCCTTTCTGACCCCCAAAGAGGTCATAAAACACGCTCCACTTAGACTTCAAAACTCAGGTTCCTCTGACTGCTTTTAATCAAGTAATATACTTGTGTCAGGATCCCACACAGTGTTGAACACCACATAAGCAAGTCTTTTGTACAAAAATGCTCTTTCACCTCTTTGCAGAAATCTGTAGCTGCTTTCTCAGACTCAAACATCAGGGACCAGTTCTGCCTCTGGTCATCGTAGAAAGTGCAGTAGTTACCGAGCTGGACCTGCAAGAGGAAACAAGGGCAACCGATGGGGAAGGGGCCGTCAAATGAGAAAAAAATGTCACATTAAATAAAATAAAAATACTCACAGTGAAGACAAAGGCAAAGTGGATCCTGGTTGCAGTCACCTGCTTCTGCTGACTTGCATAGAGCAGCAACTTATACTGAGGGAAGAAAATCAAAAATAGATGAAGAAATTACAGCCTCATCGCTCTCAGTACACTGTGTTATTCATAATTATACTGTTTTATGCCTGTCAAACTAGGGGGGAAGACACAGTCTGGGTTGCTTTGGGCCAGCCTGTGAGTCTTACACACAAACATACACACATTTGTACAATTGGTAATGTTCTTCAGTAAAGCCTGGGAAAATGTTCATCAAGATTACATTAAACATACAAGAAACTCTCGCTCTGGGTAAGCAAATTATGAAGAAAAAAAGGGATGACTCAAGAGTTTTGCTCTGCAAAAGAATACTAACACCATTCACACTTTGAAAAAAATCTAAACAGAAGTTTCAGTTCTCTGCTGTAAAAATCTGGAACCAAATCAAACCAGTAAATAATGATGGCGCCCACCTCCTTGGTTGTGTGATTTCCTATCACTGCAGCACCCAGCTTGCCTTGTTTCATATACTGTCCATTAACACTGTATAATAAAATGAAAGTGTTTTAATTTTTTGTTTTGCGTGCATTTTTCCCTGTCATTAATTTCCACAGAAACTTTAGAATATAAAAAACATCAGAACGTGTGGTATTGGCCTTTTTTCAAAAAGGTAGAATATAGTTAATGCTAATCATAAATGCCTACAGGGAGTCCTCGGGTTACAAAATACATATAACATTATGAGTTTACGATGCTCAGTTCCATTAAAACTTTAAAAATTGAGTCTTTCAGCATACACCATTGGTAATTACAGACTACATAGACAAGCTAGTTTGGTAGCGTGCAGAGTTGGAACGGTGTTTGTGAACTACTCATCCAACACCAGTTCCTGATCTCACTAATGGACTTACAGTTGAATGTAATCAACATCTTGTGCACTGATGTTGTGTGACAGATTTGCAGTAGATACAATAGAAAAAGCCTGAATAAGCGTGCTATACTTACTATCTGTAAGCATGAACTGCTGTAGCAAAGAGCACTGCAGGTGAGACAGGAGGAGGTGCAGCTTTCTGAGCAGGTACACCTGGCAACAATTGAGTAAAGAATCATCCCTGAAGTGAACTGAGAATCACATTTTATTTTCAACTGTATGGCACAGCTACAGATGGCGACTAAAATGGTCACCAATGTGCCTAGATTCTTTATTTTGCTACTAATCTTTTCATTTCACTTGTTGAAGAGCACATTCTAAACATTAACTGTGCGAGAAACATTATGTCAGGTTTCAGGCAGTGAATAGAGGTGCAGGTATAGTCTTCCATAATCTATTAAGACTTTTATTATCAAAAACAAAAAGGCACGAGGGTCTAAACACACACACAAAAAAAAACCTTGGACAGAACCAGTGTCTATGAAACAAACCGTGTAGTAAGTGGACCGACAATTAAGTTCTTATACAAACTTAAATACACATGAACTAAACACACAAACCAAAAGAAACAAAAACTTAAACACACACATACACATCGGTCAGCTGTAACTAATGTCCTTCAACTTAAATGTCCTCTTCAATAATTTAGAAAAGGGTGACCTCTAGCGACTGCCGACCAGGGTTGTTCCATACTTTGGCAAAAATAGATGTGATTTCTCATTTTGCTTTAAAGCTCTTTCGAGGCAAAATATACTCTGAAAATATTTATTTATATCATATTTGACAGAGATTATGGCTCCTAAAAAAATAATTTGGCTCACAAATATTTTGTGTTTAGGAGCCACTGGCTCAATTTTGTTTTTTCTGGAGACCTGGAGAGCAATACCATCAGGGAGGGTTTCTGTGCTTACCAACTATTTCACTCAGTGATGGGAGAGGTGTGGAGTAGTGTTACTTTCGTCTGTGAAAATTATGACTAAGTATCTTGTCAACGAACATTTATGACGTTACAGTGCAAGACGCGATGCTAAGTAAATGCTGGTCACGTGACGATAACTAAAACGAAATATACATGTAATATTTTTTGATGAATAAAAACTAAATGTGGTTTACAAAATAAAATCTATGCTAAAATGTTGCTTCATTTTTGTTGACTATAATGAGATATGAGATATATGTACGATAGGGATGAGAGGAAAAAAAAGGTTTGGGAAAATCAACCTTTGAGTTTATTGGAATTATACTTTTGTATATGGCCAATATTAGAGCCAAGGAGAGAGAACTCGAGAACACACACCCACTCCCACGCACGCACGCATGCTCACGCTTTCACTGCGATGTTGCGACAGGTCAAACGTCCAGAGAACCACACAGGGAACCAACCTGAGCTCAGGGGGCGGGGCTGTTTGGGGGCCGTGTACTGGAATGACTCATTGCCCTGACTGGCTGCCTGGTCCAGACCAAACAAAGATGCCAGCTTTGCCCTGAAATAAAGAAAGACAAAAAGACAGAAATATACTTATTGTAAGTAAAGCCCCTAAAACAACATTTAAGAATAAAATAACTAACAGCCAAATTTCTGCTAAATTCAGTGTATGATTCCTATTCATTTGCTGAGTTAAAATTATTGGCTCTCTAGGCTTCAATAGCAAAAGCACAAATCACTGTTATGCTTCTGAGAACTAAGCTGGTCAGCATGCCTTCAGCAGATCTAAATCCTTCTAGTCTGCTGCTTTCAGATCTGAGTTCTCAGCACTGGTTTTGTCTTCAGAGCTGAAATGAGTGAGCAGGACACAAAGACAACACACCTGTTTGAGGGCATCTAGCCAAAATAATTTATGGTGTCCAGTGGTGGGCAATACGCATCCGGATTCTTTTCCAAGGTCATTATCAAAAACCGTGATAATTTAAATTGAGGCCAATTAGGGAAAACAGGTGGCATAGTGGTTAGGGGGTTTGCCCTGAGATCAAAAGGTTGTGGGTTTGAATTCCTGGAAGGCTAACACCACCGGGCAGCAATGTGTCCCCAATGGGAACAATGTGTCCTCTCATTGGAGGCAGCCCACTGCTTCACTTGGTGAATGGTTAAGTGCAGAGAAAGAAATCACATTGTTTCACGAGTTAAGCCACTTAATTTATATTATACAAATGATAATTCGCATACATTTATATTACACTCGAAGCTTACAGGCAAAGTTTTGCCACATTTCAAAATGCTCTGAAAGAATGAAGACTATAATTTGCTTCTTGCACAAGAAAGTGCGAGCATGGGACTTGCAAGCTGTTGCCTATATCTGATCCTATTCATTTATATGTCTGCTGACGACAATACTTAAACATTTTTAAATGCAGAACTTTAATTTAACCTATCGGGATTAGCTTTAGGTTTTAGATGGTTAAAACTGTGAAAAAGGAATACATTAGCAGCCTTCCCAATGCTTTGTCCTTTCTGAACATGTCAAATACATCATCAAATTTTGATTTGAAACATTGGTCTTGTCTAAACATCTTATTTGCCAACATCCACAACATGATCCATGTATCTCTATAAATGTAAGCAGGAACAGGATAACTACTAACTATAAATTAGTAAAAAGATGACAACACACCAACATTGCTAATTGTTACTATTCAGCTAACACAGAGAAGCTGCAGTTATTTACATGCTCTTCTACAAACTTCATATAAGTCCACGCAGTTGCTCACTGTTCTATAAGTACCGATGATACGCCTGATACACTCGGTAAAGCCAATTGTGACAAAGCCGATTAAATATTACTCTCATCATTAAAAAACATTTAATCAAATGCAAACAGGTCCCCTTGTGGAGAACATTCAGACTGCTGAACAAGACTCATTGATTCCTGAGAACAGAATTTTAAGTATTTTTTTAATTGAGTATTCATGACATCACTGACCCATGTATCTCTCTCCACACATAGTCAGTATCTCTCAATGCTGCCATGCCACCTTATTTGGGTTTTTCCAACTTAGCTCAATTCTGCAGTTCAAAAACCTCTTCCATGAAACAGGCTTAGCTTTGCCAAAGTAATTCAGTCACATTTCTTCTCCCAGCAGAGCAGATCCCAGTCCAATCACTATAGTCCAAAGGTCTGTTGCTGGTCTAGTCTCTGCCTTTTGCTCACAGCATTGTCTTCGTTTTCCCTAAAACCAAATTTGTCTAAGCACAGTCCACACTCTTGCCTGGCATGCGTAACTTTGAGCATGTGAGTGGTATTAGCACACGACATATTCCCCACTGCCCAATCCTTTCCATCAGCTTTGCTTCCCAGGCCACTCACACATGCGCACACACACACACACACACACACACACAGGACCGATCATAAGAAATGTTTGCCTGAAAAACTTTTTACATGATTTTTGCAAGCCTGGCCTGAACTATATACTAGTGTGTTTACTAGTTTACCACAAATCAACAAGACTGCTGGCATTACTTGAATAAAAACACACAGTACATGAAATTACAGGTCCAGTTTCTGGTAATGAGGGTGAAGCCACAAACAGTGCAGTGTTGTAGTCATTAAACAAAAGCAAACCAAAACAGTAAAAGAAATTGACATTTAGTTTAATGTGATTCAGCCTGCATTTCAACTCACAGGGGATCAGCCTCTTAAACACACAAAAATGAACATGCTGTTGTTGTATTTACCAGAATTGACCTGCTGCACCATGTGAGCAGGAATGGAAAGTTTGGTTGAGAAACTAGTGTATAGGAAACCACCCTAAGCCTTTTTCAAAGCCTCATTCTAAGGGATATCAAGCACTGCCTTAGCCGTGTTGATATAATGAAGATCATGCTTCTGACAGCTTCAATACCATTTTTGTTTCTCTCAGAAACTGTTCCATCATAAAAGATACATTATGGACAAAAGTTTTCGGACACTTAACCATTAAACCCACAGGGGTTTTAATTACATTGCATTCAAATACATACTTTAATATGGAGTTAGCTCCTGCTTTTCAGCTATATCTGCGTCCACTTTTCTTGAAGTGTTTCCATAAGATTCTGAAGTATTTCTGTGTGAATTCGTGCTCATTCATTCTGTAGAACCTTTAAGAGGTCAGGTAGTGGTGATGGACAAGAAGGTCTAGGTTGCAATCTCCATTAGATTTAATACAAAAGTTGTTCGATGGTGTTAATCTCAAGGCTTTGTGGGGTCCAGTCAAGGTCTTCCACACCCAACTCATCTAACCATGTGATTATTGACCTTGCTTTATGCACTGTGGCACAGTCATGCAAATAGAAAATAGTCTTCCCCTAAACTGTGTCCACAAAGTCGGGAGTATAGCGTTGTCCAGAATGTCCTGGTATGCTGAAGCATTAAGATTTCCCTTCACTGGACGTAAGGGGTCCAGACCAAAATCTGAACTACTTTTCTGATTGTGAAGATATAAAAGTGATTAAGATTTTCCAGCACTTTGGCATTAGCTTTAGCCTAAACAAGCTAATTGGGCTTTCTAAAGAAACTCACCCTCCAGAAGGAGACAAGAAATCTCCGTCTTCATCCTCAGCAGAAAACATATCCCTGACTCGGTGTAGCCCAAACTAAAAGTTTAAATAGTCATGTAGATGGAACCTAAGCTAAAACACAATCTGGGTTTTTTGACAGAATTATTGCCAGGTCATTGCGAGCTAACCTAGCCTCCCTTTTGCTTCACTGTCCTGCTTCTATCAGCTGACTAGTCACCTGATACTGGCGTGGGTGTGTTTATGTGTTCCTCTCTTTTATTTTCCCCTCTGAATTTTACGAGCTTTACAAGGCTTGTATGTTTGTCGATTTCGGTTGGTTGAATACATGGTGTTTTATATCTTAATCTTTCAGCTTAAATGAGTGAGACGTGTGATGGTTCTTACCGAGTTTTTAGTTTGGAGGCTTACATTGCAAAGCAACAGTAAACAGTTTAAGCTTGGCAGCTATAAAATCCTTATTTTACCTTTTTTTAGGTGTTAGCTCCCATTCATGTACCACTGGGCTAGCTAGGGTGAGCTGTTTGAGGTGGTGGGTAGCCAACAGAGTGTGACATTGTTAAATGGTGTTTCTTATTTGTATAAAAATATAGTGCACTGAGAAATTCTCTCTGGAGGTCTGGTTCCATTCCTCACCACAGTGAACAATTTTGACTCAGCCACTCAGATTTGTTTACAATCGTGTTACAGCAAATGTGGGGGTTTTGTAGGGGGCGCCGTTTGTAAAAACAAAAACATAACAGCTTCACAAATTTAGAGGTGTAAATTTTCACACATTTAGAGATAAATGTGTTTAAGAAAAACAGTGTTAGGTTTTGCTACATTTTCTTGCTGCATAATTGTTCAATTATAAAGATAAATATTAAATATAAATGTTAAATCTAAATCTAAATGTTAAATGGTGTGATGTTACGAGACGTGCCGAGGCTTCGGAGCGTGTGTCGAGAACTGGAGGGGGCGTTTCTGCGAAGTTCGTATCGAGGCTTGCTTCATTTAGGGGAGGACTGCTTCGGGAAGTGGTTCGGATTTTTTGCAGATTTTGAGGTTTGACAGCAATAGAAACCCCTCAGGCCCCATTCAAAATGTGGGTTTTTGATAGAGAATTGCGGTCAGTTCAGAGTTTGGATAGAGTTTTGATAGTTTGGATTCTAGATGTTGGATAGCGTTTATATAGTTTGGAGATATTTTGGAGAGTTTAGAGAGAGAGATAGATAGTTTGAAGATTTTCGAGAGTGGGGAGAGAAGGATAGGTAAGAGGATGGAGCCAGTTAAGAAGAGGAGAATTTCCTCCTGCGTGGGAACATTTTGAACTTCTAATAATAAGTTAAACTAAATCTAACAATTTTAGATGCATTAGGTTTGCTTAGTAAGAACTGTATTTTTTCACTGTTTCTTATTTTATTCAAAGGTGAGGAGCTTATAAAGGTGAGTTGGGGTACAATAACAACACCTCATCCATGCTAAGGCATTACCATGCCTTGCAATAAAATAAGGAGGAGACTAGAGCTTCACTCAGACAATGCAAGTAAATGTAATATTACAAACACACTATCACAATTTTACCATGTTGACTTGTTTATTGTGCAAAAAAGACATGTGACACACTGTATTTATTC